>JZLH01S0416773.1:26728-39116 GCA_001188425.1 Eucidaris tribuloides
CTCACGCAAAATTCTGTATTACAATTTCTTGCCCGACGCGCGCCGAAAATTGTGGATTTTTTCACTTTTGCCCTCCCCCCCCCCCCTTCCTAAACATGGATCAACGCCCCTGTTCGTGAGGGAATTCTCTTCTCGTTTTCTTCAATAAAGAAAATCGATTTAAAAGAGAAGAATGCCCCCTTTTCTGCAACAGAATTTTGCGTGACGTGACTTATTCTGTGCTCATGACTGAATAATTTATGAAGTATAGATATATTTGGATCCACTATCGTGCAGATGGGGTGCTTAGTTGTTAGTAGTGACTACTAGTCACTACTCGAAAATGAGACATGCATACTGCTCATGCATAATGCTCAGATAGTCACACTTCATTAAAGACAAGGTTCACCCTGATGTCATGTTGGTTTTAATAAAAGCAGAATAACGAGAGAAACATATCAGTGAAAGTTTGGCGAAAATCCACCAAAGAATAACAGAGATATGACGGTTCAAAGTGTGAATTTTTCGACTTCACATGCTAGCAGCTCTGTATATGCCATGTAATATAAATTCCATGAATTGTCATTTTTTTAACGGTTCATGATGATTGAATGTTTTTTTTTTCATAGAAGCCTATATGAAATAATGTTTCTGATAACATATTGAATGCTCAAGTAAAATAATTTTCAAATTTCTGAGAAAACGGCACTTTTATGGAATTCACATTACATGACATATAGGGAGCTGCTCGCATGTGACGTCACGAAATTCAAACTTTGAACCGTCATAACTCTCTTTTTCTTTGGTGGATTTTCGCCAAACTTTCACTAATATGTTTCTATCATTATTCTGCTTTTATTAAAACCAACTTGACGTCAGGGTGAACCTTGCCTTTAAATAACACGATTATTTGCTTTCTATTCATTTTATGTTTGCCTAAATTTATTGCAAAAAACACAACAAATGCTTTAAATGGACATTAGGTAAGAACTATGAACCCGAGAAGATGAAAGTTTTATGATGAAGGATTTTATTTTTTCCCCAAACCGCTGTTTGCTGCTCTCAGTCGCCGCGGAATCAGCCTGTACACTCCAAACTTTTATGTGTCAAAACACAAATACATGTATGAAATGAAGATCATTTGGAACATTTTACAGGCCGGGAAAGTCTATTCATGTTTTTCATAACCAAACTACAGCTGTATGTGGTTTTCATCATCATTCTCTTCAAAAAGAGTTTGCTCATTGTTTCTTATGGATTTGTTTGATCTAGCATGATGCATGATGTTCTTTATCTTTTTAACACTCTATAGGCCTACCAATAAAATCAGAGTTGTAGCGCCAGAGTAGACCACAAAGCGAGTTTTACAATTTCAAATTTCCAAAATTTCCAAACCGCTCGCTCGCTACGCTCGTTCGCGGAATACATATATCATAACAATTGAAAAAAAAAATCAAAAAGGGGTTGCTCAAGTTACATTACAGCAAAAACACATATCAACTTCAAGCAAAAAACTTAATTTGATGGTGAAAATTTCTGCACACCCCTATGCCCTTTTTAATATATAAGTGCCCCTTTTTGGCTTTGCCCCCCCCCCCCATCCGAAAATACGTTCCGCCGCCCCTGATACATACATGTATTATTTAAATCTCTGGTGTTTTTAAAACCCACACCGAGGGCATCCAAAGCTTCTCATAAGTGAGAAGGAGTGGAACCCTATGGTTCCTTGACAAAGGCACCTTGGAGATGTGGGAAATTACTCCTACCCCTCCTACCATAACAACTTATGCGTAAATGACATGATTGGGGGTAGTCCTCAACTTGGGCTGAAACTACTCTAGAATCAAGTTAACTATGCAAGGATTCTACTGTGAGAATCTTGTAGTCCAACGTTGACTCATTCTAAAATAAACAATGTCAATATCATTCGTAGCACGGAAACCCTGCTGTGTGGCTCTCTATGGGGCTTATTTTTATCGTCCCCGGATAAAATTAAGATACTCCTATGTTTATGCTTGATTCTCCTTGAGTAAACAAATTACAGACAAATCCTCCCAGGTGGGAGATCCATCCCTGCTAGTGTATAGTTGGTATATATTTCAACTCATTTGGTTCAAGTGTTCCCAATCATGTCACTACGTTTTAGAGTGCTAGTACACTGTACAATATTTCCTAGGGACAGGTTTTATTTTGAACAGTTAACCCATCAAAAAAGGGACCAGACTGTGGTTTCGTGTTATGCTGGGTTCCCATCCCCCTTAAAAAGTGGGGCCGATAAAATCATATCACCGATATGATGCCCCCGGCCCACTCTTCACCCCATACCCAATCCCCCGCCGGTTAATGCCCATGATTAACACCTAGGCAACTCAAGAAAATTCTACTTTTAACCCAGTGGAGACGAAAAATGCGGTATCTCAGGCTAGGGTTAATGGAGAATGCATGTTACAGTGTGTCTCAAAAATAATTGTGCAAGTCAAAAGCGCCCTCTTTGGTAATGAGATCATTATTTTGACGTCATGCTTACATCACCATCAAGGGCATAGTCTTAGCTTTCAAATGCCGTTTGTTTTGTTCAGTTTGCTTGCTTCAATCCTGAGATATGTTCACTTTAACACGAAAAGGTAAATTCACAAATGTGCCACTTTCACTACAGTCAAGAATTAGCATCAGGCCCTCTTCCCGTAAAAGTGACATAATTGTGATTCCACCCTTTTGTTTTTTTACAACATATCTCGAGATCAAAACAAGCAAATTGAACAAAACAAACGGCATTTTAAAGCAAAGACGTTGCCCTTGATGTTGACGTAAACATGTGTCACAGCAGTATTTTCTAACTGCCAAAGAGGGCGCTTTTCACTTGAACAATTTTTGAGACGTGTTGCAGCATGTCTCAAAAAATTCTACAAGTAAAAAGCGCCCTCCTCGGCAATTCGAAAATACTCTAGTGACATGATGCTTACGTCAACATCAAGGGCAAAGTCTTAGCTTTCAAATGCCATTTGTTTTGTTCAATTTGCTTGTTTTAATCTCGAGATATGTTGTAAACAACAAAAGGGTGGAATCACAATTGTATCACTTGTACAAGGGACTGTAGTAAAAGTGGCACAAATGCAATTTTACCCTTTCTTATTTAAATTAACATATCACAAGATTAAGACAAGCAAATTGAACAAAACTAACGGTATTTTGAAGCCAAGACTATGTTCTTGACATTGATATAAGCATTATGTCACAATTGTAATTGCCAAAGAGGGTGGTTTTCACTTGCACATTTTTTTTTAGACACACCGTATATCAAAATCAAAGTGCCTCTAGGGAGTTAACAACACTGCACCCACACAACAAACACAAAACAATGGAGGAAAATTCACATTCAAGAATACAAAACACACTTTAATGTATTAAATGTTATGTAATGTTAATCTGTGTGAAGCTACATAAAATACTACGTATACATGTTTTTCAAAGCAATATAAAATATAATATTTAGACATTTACATCGTAAACTATTGCTACAAAACTAAGAAGTAGACATCCCCACTGCATTTCTATGCAAGTGGGAGGCTCTAATGGAGTTATTTTGGAGATTTTATTCTTCATGTAATTGTAATTCATTACCCCACACAAATGTCAAGTGTAATCTAGCATCTATAGTTCTTTCAATTTGGGTACATATATAGACTAGGAGTGAAATTTTAGTGTGACCATTTTCTTAGTCTCGAAATGTCTTTTTTTATTCATGATTACCACCGCAAGGAAGCAATTCAAAAGAGTGCGATATCATAACAAAAATTCATGAACAATGGCTCAGAGAGATATCATTCAAATATTGGTAGTACTATTAAGGTAACAAATTAGATACTGTACAAATCTAATGACAAACCAATGAAATGGGTTCCCAGAATATAATGGAAACAAAATTCAATTTCCCTGTGACAATTCACTGATGGAAGTTAAAAACTGCCATGATCCTCATTTTGACACGAGGCGAGAAATTTGGACCACTGAACAAACTTAATTCATCCTTTTCACATGAGATAAGAAGGTTGGATGCCTGGACAAACAAAATTCCCTGATTTTTCCCTGATGTCAGGGACTTTTGTGACAAACAAAATTTCCTGATTTTTTTACCTGATGTACGGGACTTTTCTCAAATTCCCTTGACTTTTGCCTGACTGGAAAAAGGGGAACTAAATTTTCCGGGTTTTCCTGATTTCCAAGTTGGCAGGAAACCCTGATGATAAAGACCAACTATTAAAGGCAGGGAATCTCTTTTGCTCCCTTCCAACAGTATAACAAAACACCTAACTATTTCCTCTCACCTAGATCATGTTTCCCCCTTCTCATCATGCCAAGACATTTTAGTATTTGCACATAACAGGACACACACAATTCATGCTTACTGCAGAGACAGTGATTAGAGTGATACATGTACCTCTCAAATTGGAAGAAAGTACTAAATAAATGACTGCCATGTCTTGTGTACAAGTCTGTGGGAGACGGGAGCTGTTATATCCCATGTTGTATGCATGCATGACCCATAAAAAAAAATCCAACGTCCCCCTCCAACAAACAAGTACCTGTACAGTCCACTCCCGTTCTAACAATCACGATTATAACAAAATTCCTGTTGCAACAAAGTGAAAATTCAAGTCCTAAAATTATTATTATATGTGTGTTTAAATACTTTAACTGCTTGGTTGTAAGAAAACTTTGATACAAAGAAAACTGCCGGTCCCAAGAACATTGTTATATCGGGCGTCCCCTTTATTTAGTATCAACTCCAAAATACTCCTAAACAAGGATTTCATGTATTTTTTCTTTAAAAAACAAACAAACCCTAAGCAAGTTATAGTACCCCTCAAAATTTAGTCTTTTTTCAGACCCTAAACGTGTCAAATATGTTTTAAACGAGTGTGAGGCAAAGTACCCCTATTTAAAGAAAATTCATGATTTTGATACCCTAAATGCATGAAAACACCCCTTTTAATGCATTTTGGGGGTCACACATGCTTACAACCTTGGGCTTGACAGGCCCACCAAAGGAGCGTACAAGTACTGTAGAGCATACCTGCCAACCAGTACCGATTTTTCCAGGGCAGTTCTGTTCTTATTATAGTTACTAGGCGGTGCGTTCAACAACAAAAACGTAAATTATAATAAGAATAGAACATAAATGACCAAAATAAATGAAACTACTGAACCAAATGCCTTGGTTACTACAGTGATTTTAATGCAATGCCCAAATTGTAATGGAAATGACGTGTTTACTTTCACTGGTGAGTGATGGAACAAAAGGTTTGTTTTATTCATGCTTTTTCTCATAAGAAAACTTTTGGTTCAGCTGTTTCAAATATTTTTTCTTATTCCCACTCTAATCTCATTTTTTTTTATTATGTAACCTTTTTATTATTTACCGTACCGCCTAATACAGGCAAACCCCGTTATAACGAGCACGGGTATAGCGAGGACCCGCTTAATACGAGGACATTTCTCAGGTCCCAATTTTTCTTCCATAGACCTCCGTGTATTATGATTCTCATATAACGAGATCGGCTATAGCGAAATTTCGGCTACAGCGAGGTAAATTCCCAGCCCCAAAATAAAGAAAAACAAAGGAAATTGACCGTGTTATAGCGAGCATCCACCTCAGCTTATGTCGGCTAGCGAGCGCAAGCGATGTTTCACGCTGTAAAATTAACCTCTTTTGCAAGACGTTGATCAACACGTCAGGCGTGCTACACCACCGCGCGTTGCAACACACTTCCTATCGCAGCACGAGGACCCGTGCCAGCTAGCTAGCACATGTAACTGGGTGACGTCTCCTTCCTGCCCGTTGCACCATTTTTGGTAACGGAGAAGTTGGAATCATCGTTCACTTACATTTTCAGCTCTGCTGTTTCAGTTCAGTGACTAAATTTAGTTAGTAAATTCAGTTTTATATATTTGCAAAACTAGAGAAAACACTGCAGTAGTGGTAGAAATCTTGTTACTTTATATGTAGTCCCATGTGCATACATTTTTGTGTGTTTTTATCATGTACTTTTATAGCGAGCAATCGGCTATAGCAAGGAAAAATGGGTCCCGACGTCCTCGTTATAACGGGGTTTGCCTGTAACTGCAATAAGACCAGAACTGCCCGGAAAAATCCATACTGCTTGGCAGGTATGGCAGAGTGATCCATTTCCAAGGGAGCACGCCTCAAAAATCATCAAAGATTTCATCCTCTAATCCATCCAGAAGGTCAGTGATGTTTTCTGTAAGGGTAAAAACAAAGAGGAAAGAAAAGATTTTATTAACCCGTTGGCTACAGGAACCGGATATGCCCTGTGTTAGCTCTATGGGATTTTCACAATCTCAGCGGCAATGGGTCAATACCGCACAAAGTTATGTGTCAAATGGTGACATGTAAATACAATCAAGTACCCTATCTAAGTCCATTACCGTAACATCCCCGTGACATCCGGGTGGAAAATATTTTTGCCAACAAAAAAAAAAGAGATAAAACAATGGTTTTGAAAAACAGAAATTGCAAAATATTGTCAATTTTAACTTAGTCTTTCCTTTGCTGACACACTGAATTTAAAAACTTGATTCTTCAACGGCTATTTCAAGTTTATGACACATGGCCGCCATTGAACCATGGCCACTGCCATGTTGGTATACCCAACAGAGTCCTGTATTTCTGTTTCCGGTTTTACGAGAGGTATACAGACCCAAGCTTGCATGTATTCATTGCAGGCGCGATAGCACTGTAACTAAGGTGGGTAGTGATCTTGATCACCAAATCTAAGATATTTTATGCATGAAACAATCTGCATTATTTAAATGTTTGTGTGAATAGTAAATGTCAGAATTTAATTTGCTGCACGGGTAAAACATTCATTATTCTTTTTGGGGTTTGTGTATTTTTTATTCCCAAATTTTCATCCGCTACTTTAACCATTTAGTCCTTAGTCCCTTGTCCTTGTGTTTGCGTCCTGACTTGTATTCCTAATATTCAAATAATTTTTAATACCTTTCCCGTTGAATATTTGAATGTCAAAATTGGAATTCATCCCGCGCCTAGTCCCAACACTAGTTTTCAAAATAAACTTTTACAATATTCAAGGCATAATATAGTTTTGGTAGATACTGGAAAACAAGCAATTATTCAAAAAGTACTGGCAACTCCCGTTATAATGAAGTCCTCGGGACTGGCAGTTTTCTTTTGTTGTATCAAAATTTTGTTATAATCAAACAGTTTAAGACCTGAATTTTACTTTGTTGTAACAGGAATTTCGTAAAACCGTGTTCGTTATAAAAGCAGTGCACTGTATGTACATGTAGCATTGTCCCTCCAACATCAGAAAACCAGCTCAAAAAAACCAAAAAATTGTTCAATACTGACATATTTTGTTTTATAAACCCTCTGTAAGTTGATATTACAGTGGACTCTCGTTATAAAGAAGTCCTCGGGACCCATGAAATTTTTTCTTTATAACGAAATTTCTTTATATCAGGGTTGAAAAAACAACATAATACAAAGGAAATCCAAGATTTGGGACCAGAGATTTTACTTCTTTATAATGAAAATTTTTTATATCAGTGTTCTTTATAACGAGAGTGCGCTGTACTATGTACATTACCACTGGAATTGTCGGGGTCCCCACCGCCCGACATGTTACATTTTCAGTAGGTTTCTCAAAAATGGAAGGGTTTTAAAGCTAGCAATGTTCAAGGCATCAACAGATGATACAGACTTATCTAAAAGACATAATAGAAATAAAAATCGTTTTTATCCATTTAGTAAAAGTACACTTGGGCTTTAAACATTAGCTGGTATTCTCAAGAGCGGACTAACTTAGGTCCCTGATTAAATCTGGAATGTTACTTTCCCATTTTATGGAACACCACTTCCAAGAATATTTATTCCATGTTTGGTGGCTAAATCAGTTACAAATAATAACTATGTAATTTTGTCATGAAATGAATTGGGATTTTTGTTTTTACAACATATTTTGTGCTATTTTTCTTATTTTCTTACAATTTGTAATTATTAAACATGAATTCAATGTGTTAACACTTGGCATTCCAAGAACAGGCGACTAACATTCCAGAATAACTCGGGACTAAGTTAGTCCACTTTCGAAAATACCAGCCGACGTTTTTAAAATAGGAAGAAAAATACATACCATGTGGTATTCCTGTACTTTGTACAATCCCAGCACTACTGTCTTCCCGAGTAGCCTCCCACTGACCAACAGTCCGGCATTTTGCCACTTCCTGCACACCTGTCTGGCCCTCACACACGTTTTCCTGAAGTCCCGATATGTCCCTTAAGCACATCCGTTTCCCCTCATATTCAGGTAGAGGCATCCCGCACACATTCCTGGAAGTAGGTGGATTTGAATGTGTACTTGATTCTGCTACCACGCTCCTCTTCATCTCCGTCGCAGATGATGTTGATAATGACGATGACAATGCTGATGATGATGATGATGAGAGTTTATCACTTGAATATGCTTTCTTGCATCCTACAACTGAACTCGATACTCTTCTTTCTGAGTGTTCTCCCATGTCCATCCCATCTCTTTGTCTCTCATCCTCTTATCTGTCTCCTCGGGTATCACAGAAACTGACGAACCCCCAGCACTCAACTGATCTATATTTCTACTAGCATCGTTTAAGTCATCAAGCCCTTCTCGATTGGCCCCCTCCCTCTTGTCTATTGGCCTTCTGCTAACCTTCCTCTTGGACTTCTTATGAGTCTTTGGCGTTTTCTGGCTTGACGGTCGGCTTGAACTTTCTGAAGCAAAGACTTGGTACCAAGGTTGCTCCGGCTGTAGATGTTGAGATGGAGTGATTACGTTGAGAAGGGCTGAGGACCCCAACCTGAAAACAAATGCACAGACAGAGAAATTTGAGTATCTGGTAGAAAATTTGAGTCTTTTTTATTGAGAATATAATACCTAAGAAATCAATACAAATCAATACTGATATTCAATATTCATGTCCAGTTAAATTCATTTTTAAAAAGATGATTATTTGTTCTAGAGTTTCTGAAAAGAAACTGATGGCATTTGTAAGGAATAAATTTGCTGCATTGGTAGAATAATTAATAAATGATATTTTGATTTGCCTTTCACCATGGAAGATAAACACTAAACTAAAACAACAACAACAACAAAATACTCAACAGAAGTGAGTACATCCCCATGTGAAAGTTTCAAAATTATCACCATACCTCCTCAAATTGTTGCTCTTATCTTGCAAGTAATGCAGCAATTATGTAATGGACATTGTTTGATATGAGTAGACCCTCAAAACAATTTTCAACATGCTAATTTCAGAAATACAGTGGATATATGAAAAAATGATGGCAATAAAAGTGAGTACACCCGATTTTATATCTCATTTAAAATATGATCACATCAAGATTAATGTTATAACTTTCTCTTACAATAAAAATTCATATATTTTACATGGTAGTGACCCTGAAAGCAGTACATACTAGTGTTCTTTAAAATGTATCTGGTATTCTGATTAGTTTAAAGGGAAAGTAATCTCCTGACACACCAAGTACTCCATTTGTTATGCATACAGGAACGTAAGATTTAGCGGTGTGCAAGTCCTAAAACAGGGTTGAATTATTACTAAAGCCATAACAGAATTATGTACATTTATAAATAATTACTATCTAAGGCCTAAAAAAAATGTTGTATTGGCGTAACCCGCCCGACCCTAAAAATATCCCCGACCCTACGTTTTTTTTTCTTTCTTTGTATTGCTATCGATAGGATCGATATCGCATATCGTGCTGACTTTGCAATCAAATTTAAAACACGGAAGTGTTGCGGACAGAACAGCGATTTTCCCGCCATGAGTGCGCGTACAACACACTTTGTGCGCTTCTATATGGAGCCTCTAGCCACGTTTACTACATGTAGGTAGCGATGATCGAGCTGTTTTCCTCAAAATGGCGTTTTACGCAGTAAAGGTAACGGGCACACTTGGGCCAAAAATTATTTTCAATGTCCGTCCTCAACTTTGGCTTAAATGATGTCATTGATGAACTATTGCAAGAAATAGCGGCTTCCAAATTGGCCGATTGTAGACTTATAGTTCATAAAGTGAAAGCATTGGCCGCAGATAGTGGCCCATAAAAAAAAAACACTGCCCTACCTACCCTATTTTTCATTGAACCGTTACTCCAATATAACAATTTTTTTTTTTTAGGCCTAATGTAAACTCTTCGTCACTCTGGATATTCACTATGGAATATTCAACAGAAAGTATTATCAATTCATCAATTCTTAGAGCCATTAAATCTAAATTAAAGCAACATCCTAATATTGTTTTCCTTGGGACTCTGTACTATACGTACAAAGCTCATACATGTATCTCTTGTTCCCTTTGTAATATGAATACATTCTATCAACTTTCTTATAGTACTCTGATGTGTATGTCATCTTGAAAAAATAATAAAGACTTGAATTGAATTGAATTGAAGTCTGGTCACCCCGGTCATCAGTTTTACTATCCACCAGAATTACCTGTCTCAGCACCAGCACACAGCCGGGTTTCAGTTCAGACTGGTAGTCCTCCAGCAGCTTGCGGTGGACGGTGCCCTGCATCTCTCCGCTGGGGTCGCACAGGGTCACGCTCGCATCGCAGCTGTTCACCGAGATGGTCTTAACCATGACGCACAGATGGGAGACCTTGTTCTTCGTCAGCTGCTTCAAACTTGCCTGGGGTTAAAGGAAAATAGCATGATTGGAGGTACTCCTCAACTAAAGGGTAAAATCTTAAGAGTCTTTGGCATGACCTGGCCGGGACTTGAACCCGCGACCTTCCGGACGTAAGGCGGACGCTCTCACAACTAGGCCATCACGGCAAAATGTCAAATTTTTCTCAAATTCTTACTTATCTCTTTCTCTTTTCATCTTTTTTCATTTTGATTCTGGTTTCCCCTTCATAGGATATGATGCACCACGCGCTACCCTGGGGTACCATTGAACCCTGGTGTACCGCGTTGTGCAGCACCCTCTTGTGTCCAAAAATGTATTTTCTTCCAGTATGATCACTGAAATCAGTAGTTATGATGCAGAACATGCACAAGTGCACAACAAAAAGGCATAAACTTACGAAAAATGAGTAAAAATGAAGCTAAATTTGTAATTTTCACACTTATTACATAACTTTTACATAATTTTGTAACCCAGGGTACAGTGCTAAAAAAAAAATAATAATTCAACCAAATGACAGATTTCTAGTTGGTATCCCAGGGTACCGCGTATGTCATCATATGCTAAATGAACTAAAAGTGGAATGGCCTTACCTTCCTAATCACGAGTGCAATATTGTTTTGTTGCAAGATAGAGGTAGGATCATCATCTCGGAGTCCTAATTCAGTCTTCATCGTTACCCAGGCACCGTGCTCGAAGTCGCCAATGTCGGGTTCATCCTCAGGCTTGTCCTAAGTTAGTAACACAAAATTATACATATCATAATCAGGGAGGTGGGAGAGACATGGAGTGCAAACTCATTGTTCTCCTTTTATCTCCTGCTCGACACTACGAAGAAGGTATTAGCTGCTCCTCATGTATTAGCCAGGTAGTTGGACAAATGAGTGCATTAATTTGCAAGGACTAAACCTCCAGAATGAAATAATTCAAATTGTTTACAAATATGAGAAACAGTACAAAACACAAAATAACGAGCTAGTAAAAACTACTGGTCAGCAAAAATGGCACTAACAACAAACACATCACACACAATTTTTATCGCAAAATAAAATTTCTGCTTATATAGCAAAATCATGTACTGGGAAATACTTCACAAATTTTTGTGAATTTTCACAAAGATAGTGACAAATTTGCATACTTGTGTTGTGAATCTTTACTTATGAAGTTGTGCACTCACTGGCAGCACAGTGTTTCAGGAAGTTAACAAACTAACAGGCATGAACAAAATGGAAGGCACAGAATATTTATTTACTAATTGGACCAAATGGGGTCAATAAAAAAACTGCTGAGAAGTCACATCTCCAAAACCCGCTAACTGTTCAAACAATATTTATTTCTTAACATGCCAAAGTCACAAAACTGCACCACACAATACATAAAATGTCCATAGAGCTGTAATTGCTGTGTCACATTAACCTGTTGGCTACGGGAACCAGATTTGTCCTGTCTTAGCTCTACACTGCAAAAACTGGGGTGTTAAATTTAAAGCCATTGTCTAACAATGTTTCCAGTTTAAAAAATCTGAGCTACATGATTCCCCATGCTACTAGTGTCTTTGATACAGTCTAAAAATGAAGCCCTGAAAAAATTGCGGTGTAAAACAATCATAAAGTGCTTTAAAAAAGTGAAAATCATTGAGAGACCATTCCAGCTTTTCTCCATAGACTGCTGTGTTGCAG
>JZLH01S0417012.1:2049-25420 GCA_001188425.1 Eucidaris tribuloides
ATTACTTTTGTGCGGTCAGGCAAAATCGCGTTAGTCCCACCTTTCGTGTTGATGGTGAAAATCAACAATGACACTTCAAAACAGAATGTGTTTATTACAATGAATATCAGAACTAATTAACAACTTAAATGACGAAACAATATTGAAAGAACCCACAGAAACATCTTTTTTTGAGAAAATATGTTATACTTTGTGCTTCTTGATGTTAAAAGGCCACAAACTCTAACTCCTTAGGAGTAAAGTAAGGCCGCTGCTGTGCGGCCATGCCGTTATTGAACATTCACACTGCTTTCATGTTGCACCGCACATGTACATCTCCTTTGTTAATGTAGGGTTTACTCTTTCTTATGGAAATGATAGAACAAAAACAACCTCCATGTGTTTGAAATATGTTTTAATGATCACTGAACCACTTCACGATAATTCCCACACCTTTTAATGGTTTCTTTGTCAAAAGATTGTTTAAACAACGTGCAAGATATACATTGGAAAAGTGTATAGTGGGACAAAAGCGTCATTGCAGAAAATGCCATATATCTCTGGACTGACGCAACCAAATGAAATGAAATAAATTGCACTGAAAAGTATGGTGATTTAGCTTTATGACAATACCCAACTTGACTCGGTTGTATATGAGTTTTAAATATTAAAAAATAATCTCCAATTGGACGATTTTGGGGGGACACACTGTACACATTTGTAATTTGTAAATTTTCATGTATATGATGAACACCCAATGCAGGACAAGAATCTGAAGGTTAAATAGTAAGTTTGGTATAGCCTACACTATAATTTGATTGAAAAACTAATGGTCACTGGAATAAAAAAAAAACTGAGTTTCTATCTTTTACGTTGTAAAAGGTAAATTGCATGATGGGAGGGGGGGGGGTAGTCCTCACCTTAGGGTAAAATTATTCTAGAATCAAGTAAACTAGGCAAGGATGCTACTGTAAAAATTTTGTAGTCATAAGTTGACTCATTTTAAAATAACACCCATCAGTGTTCCTTGTGACAGATAAATTCATTGTGTAGCTTTCTATGGGATTTATTTTTCTCGGGCCTCGAGAAAAATATAGTGCTGGTATGTTCATGCTTGATTCTCCGTAAGTAAACAAATTCAAGATAAATCCTTCAAGCAAGGAGATACACTTCAACTGGTATGTCTTTCAACCAGTTTGCTTCTAGACGCATTTTGAATTCCTCCCAATCATGTCAGTGCCCTTTAAGGTTAACTGAGTGATTTTTGTCGAATTCTTTGAATTTTTTGGTCAGATATCAATGAATGCGAAGACTCGTCGTTTCCTTGTGACGGGGAGATACATTCCAGCTGGTGTATCTTTGGTATATCTTTCAACCAGTTTGGTTCAAGAGGCATTTTTCATTTCTCCCAATCATGTTACTGCCCGTTTAGGGTTCTTAAATAGTATTTTCTACCAGATACCAGTGTATTTACACAATGTTAATTTCATCGGCATGCAAAAAAGCTCCACTGCCTGGATATCTTACCTCCCATGTTACTGATATCAGTTTGGGTGTAGTTGTGTTGTGAGCCTGAACCGACATCGGACTTTGAGATGGAGCTAGTAACAACACGAAGAAATTCAACAGGAGAATAAGTTTCGGGAGACAGTAATCAACAAGTACTCTAAAATAGTAATGGAGTTTGGAAAAAGACAATATTTCTGGTGCAATTGATTGCAAAAAATCGACAATATTACAAATAAAATATTTACAATTATCATAAACTCTTCATACTATTTTTCGTTATCAATTAGAACACGCAAAATATACAATGAAAACGAAAACAAACCGGAAAAACAACAAAATTTTAACCATGTTTTCTGCTTTGCTTCACTCTGCACGTATTATTTGTATTTTATTTAAAAAAATAAAAAAATATTTTTGCTAGATTTTTTTTCCAGAATAAACTTTTTGATAAATTATTTTTGTCGGGTGCTGTTTAAATCGCAGTTTCTTTGATGATTTTTTTTTTCAGTCTATCATCGTGTATGTGCATTAAATTATATACTGTGTATCTTTTTGAACAATTTCCATTCATTTTGTCTTCAAGACAAAGCATCATGTACTGATAAACATATTCTATTGGCTATACTCTCGGGATAACCTCGCTAGTATAAGGACCAGTGGTTCATGAGGACCGTTATTCATAACGTGTAATTTTCTATACCCGAAGGGTCGTTATTCATAAAGCGAAAATAGGGTCATAATTCATAAACTTATAAGGACTTTTATTCATAGGGATTGCTATTCATAATATTACAAGAGGGTCGCTATTTATAATTGAAGAAAGGGGCCACTATTTATAAGGGCCGCTATTCATAATAAGTCATAAGGGTCGTTATACATAATAAGTCATAAGGATCGCTATTCATATTAAATCGGGGTCGTTAATCATAAGGGCCGCTACTCATAATCAAAGAAGAGCGTCGCTATTCATAATAGGAGAAGAGGGTCGTTATTCATAATCGAAGAAAAGGGTTACTATTCATAATCGAAAAAGAGGTTCACTATTCATAAAGGGCAATATTCATAAGGATCGCTATTCATAATGGGAAAAAGGGTCCCTATTCATAATTAACGAAGAGAGTCGCTATTCATAATCGAAGAAGAGGGTCGCTATTCATAATCAAAGAAGAGGGTCGCAATTCATAATCGAAAAAGGGGTCCCTATTCATAATTAAAGAAGAGAGTCGCTATTCATAATCGAAGAAGATGGTCGCTATTCATAATCGAAGAAGAGGGTCGCTATTCATAATAAAAAAAATAGGCTCGCTATTCATAATCAAAGAAGAGGGTCTCAATTCATAATCGAAAAAGAGGGTCTTTATTCATAATCGAAGAAGAGGGTCTCTTTTTATAATCAAAGAACAGGTTTGCTATTCATAATCAAAGAAGAGGGTCGCTATTCACAATCGAAGAAGAGGGTGGATATTCATAATCAAAGAAGAGGGTCGCTATTCATAATCAAAGAAGAGGGTCGCTATTCATAATCGAAGAAGAGGGTCTCTTTTCATAATCAACGAACAGGTTCGCTATTCATAATCAAGAAAGAGGGTCGCTATACATAATCGAACAAGAGGGTCGCTATTCATAATCGAAGAAGAGGGTCTCTATTCATAATCAAAGAAGAGGTTCGCTATCCATAATAGGAGAAAAGGGTCGCTTTTATTAATCAAAGAAAAGGGTCGCTATATTCATAATCGAAGAAAAGGATCGCTATTCATAATCGAAGAAGAGGGTCGCTATTCATTATCGAAGAAGAGGGTCGCATTCATAATAAGCTTTTACACCCCAAGCTCAAAATGTACTACTGCTGATGTTCCTGTAAGCAAAATAATAATATTGGATGGGAGGCACCCCAACGGCTGTGTCGAGGCTAAAGGGAAAGGGGCGATGGAACACCCCCTATCCTAAGCAGAGCTATTATCATTGTCATTTTCGAAACTATTAACTTTTCTTCGACAGTATTTTTGTATGAAAAAAAAAATTGATTGGGGACCTATATAGACCTACAAAGTGGCAGAAGTTAAGGACCAATCTCCCTGACTCTTTTCAATTTCAGGCAATGAAATTGTTGCAAAATTTAGTTTTCCGTAAATATTCATACCCCAAGTAGGATACTATAAATGATATTAGTTAACATAACTTCATGTATGGATGTCCATTTGTATAATTTGTATAAGTGGTTGGGTAGATGACTAGTGATGAAGTTCTTCATCGTGGGACCTAAGCGACCAAGCTGGCCCTGGGGAAGGGTTTCGGGGAGGGGGTGTCAAATGTGAAGGATCGACAAAGCGAAGAAGCGGAGAGACAGGAACATCATCGGTAGTACATTTTGAACTTGAGATGTATAAGCTTCTGACTCTACAAACTAAAACACTAAATCACACTTTTATTGTAGATTGACACTTTGAACATGCTGGATTCAACCCTAGAAAGGTTAGAACTCAGAAGCTTCTGAGTTCTAAGTTATTTCGCACCTCCAATGCACTCTACAAACTAAAATGCAAAATCACATTTTCATTGTACATTAGGCCTAATACTTTGAAAAGAAAGCTCGGAATCCAGCATGTTCAAACTATTAATCTACCATTTTAAAATGTAGTCACTCCTCAGCCCTAAAATTAATAATTATTGCTACCAGAGTCCAGCCATTGTGGGAGCACTGGTATAACATTGGGTTCGTGGGGGGGGGGGGGGTTGGTCACCAGTCTTACTCGTAAAATTCCCTTTGAATTTATAAATGCCTTTTTTCTATTATCAGTGTGAATTTATTAGATCACGAGGTTTTATATATTTTAATTTGAAGAGCTCGTTTCCAAAAGGGACTAGATCCACTTTTGATGAAAATTGAGTTATTGATATCACACCATTACTCAGGTAGGTACCTGTCCTTGAGCAAAAGTTTTAACCTCAATTATGAAAGCAACCATAAGAAATTGCACTTTCTAATATCACTTTTCCATAGGCGCCTGTACAAAATTCGGTAAACAAATGCCCTTTTCTCTGAAGTAACAAATATGGATGTAGTTCCTTTTGGAAATAAACTCTTCATTTATTGATTATTTTTTCACCACGGTTGCCCATTTAATAAATCTTATACTCTCATACATAGGGCCCTGAAATAAAAAAAAATCACAAAATTAAACATTTTACACAGTATACCATTACAACTACTAATCTAAATCCTATTCTATGAAATACAGTGATAGTCACATATAAATAATGCACATGAATATGATGATGAATAAGATATAAACAAAACATTATGTACACAAATAAGGGAAAGGGAAGAAAGGGTCACGAGACAGCGAGAAGGAAAAAAGAAAGGATAAATTTGAAAGATCAGCAGGACGGAAATGGAGAGAAATCATGGAGGATTTATTGCCAATCATGCTCAGTCAATGTTACTGGTTAACAAATACCATTACTCCATTGCACAATTCAAAAGATATTGCTTGAAAGCTCCATTCCGTACTTCTTTTACCATAAACACCGGCACACTGTCGGCACACTGTAATGCCGCGTTTACACTATGTTCCCGGTGGCCACGGCAACCACGGTTCAGGCCAAAACTGGATGGACGTGAGACCACGCGGGAGGACGGGCTGGGCAAACGTGACAGTGCGCGTTGCCGTGGATGCCGGGCCAGATTTTTTAACCGTCAAAACCTTTGCCACCCTAGTAGGCCGTAGGAAAACGAGGGGAACGCAATAAAGACAGTACGTTAAGGCCGTAACATACGTTGGAGGTGATCCGTAGTGGGTCTTTCCGCGGGTCCCGTCCATCCCGTTTGTCCACGGTGGCCAAACGTGGTTGCCGTGGTCGCCGGGAACATAGTGTAAACGTGGCTTAAAGCGGTAGATGCCGATGAAGTGTTCGTTACTAAAATCGTGTATTATGAACATTTTGCTTCGAGGGTTTGATACACCACCCCAAAATATACCAAAACAAATTTTCACGGCAATTTCAAAGCCGATTGAAAACAAAGGAGTGGGGAAACGGTAGGATCCGGATCAATCTGTCTGTTTGTGTGTGTAATCACGGAAGGGTTTGTTTTTTTAGTTAATGAAATCACATTGTAGATGTATGAATTAAGATATCGCTATTTAGGTATTGGTAAACGCATTTTACTTTTTTTCCTCTCAAAGGTGAAAGAGAAAACTTATAACCATTGTTAAATTTAATTGTACGACTGGTTCATGTATGGGGAGTACCCGTGGGGTTCTCCTTCATCCATTTCCCTTTCTTATTAGATTTAAATTGCGACCCTCTTCTACGATTATGAATAGCGACCATTTCCTTCGATTATGAAAAGCGAACCTCTTCTTTGATTATGAGTAGCAACCCTCATCTTTGATTATGAATCGCAACCCTTTTCTTCGATTATGAATAGCGACCCTTTTCTTCGATTATGAATAGCGACCCTCTTCTCCCATTTTGAATAGCGAACCTCTTCTTCGATTATGAATTACGATCCCTTTCTTCGATTATGAATAACGACCCTTTTCTTCGATAATGAATAGCGACCCTCTTCTTCGATTATGAATAGCGATCCTTTTCTTCGATTATGAATATAGCGACCCTTTTCTTTGATTAATAAAAGCGACCCTTTTCTCCCATTGTGAATAACGAACTCTTATTTGTTATAATAGCGTCCCTTTTCTTCGATTATGAAAAGCGACCCTCTTCTATTATGAATAGTGACCCTCTTGTCCCGATTATGACTAGCGACCCTTATCAATATTGACCCTTATGAATAGCGACCGTATTTTTGTATTATGAATAGAGACCCTTATGATTAACGACCCTGATTTGGTATTATGAATAGCGGTCCTTATGAATAATGACTCTTATGATTTGTATACCTTATGTGTAATTATGAATAGCGGTCCTTTTGAATAACTTTATTTTATGAATAATGGTCTTTATGACTAGCGGGCGGACCCCATACTCTCTACTATTTCTAATAGTTAAATTCCCTCTGTTTTTACTTTGTTCAATTACCCACGAATTGATTTATGAATATATGGGCCTGTAGTCTTACGTGAGCAGGCTGTACTTCCAACAACTTCTGTTTTCTTTCCCTCTTCACCCGTTTCTCCTCTGACCACGGAAACAGCAAACATGTAGTCTGTGTCTGGAGTGAGGTCTCCAATAGTTTCTGATAGTGCCAGACCATCAGACCTACTGACCAGAGTCCAGTCTTCTCTGAGGTCGGGACCTCAAAAGTAAACGTTGTATCTCTCTAACGGTCCATCACCAACATCTGCAGATTCCTGCCATGCATCCCACGCCAGGGTTATCGAGTCATTAGTCGTTGCAGTAAAACGAGGAGGGCTTGATAACCGTGGTAGTTCTACAAACCAAGAAAAATGACGAGTACACAAAATGGTGGAAACAAAATAGATCTTACCTCCTGTATGGATCCATTTTTGGTATATACTTTGGTAAAATGAACAATACGCATGGACATGATGGAGAGTGACAGTGAGGAATATACTTCCTGCGAACGGTCATTGTGCTTGCACCTGATCGGTACTGCTTGAGTTGGGTTCTGTCTGTTGTGGTGCCCCTTCTATGTAAAGATCCTTGAGCCGCCCCTCCTGACTGCAGTTTTGGTAAAGTAATGTGTGCGTAAGAAGCTGGTGGAAATTTGTTTAGAATATGTTCCCTAAATCCCTAAATACATGCACATAATGTGTGTGTGTGTGTGTGTGTGTGTGTGTGTGTGTGTGTGTGTGTGTGTGTGTGTGTGTGTGTGTGTGTGTGTAGTGTGTAGTGTGTGTGTGTGTGTGTGTGTGTGTGTGTGTGTGTGTGTGTGTGTGTAAAACGTTATTTTCGAGATCTCGAATCTAATCATTTTGGTCTCGAAAGAGATGATATTTAACAATAGTTAAAGCTCTAAGGGTCCAAAATTTCATTGCTTAATTCATTCATTCATTTATTTATTCACATTGCAACTCAAGGAGTTCGATTACAAGTACAAAGTATGACAATTACAACTATAAGCATGAGTAAAATACACATAATTTTTACCAAAATTTTGCATACATATAAATAAATCATTAAACACAGTACAGGGGGAGTAATTTGACAGACAAGAGAAATGAAAATAAAAAAATATCAAAAGAGAGCAGTTTAAGCGCAAAACATAACAAAGTTGGAAATAAAGGGATGTTAAGATATAAATGTGTAAACGGCGTAAACACAAAATTTCAGGTAAAGATTAACATAGTAAATTAATGAGGTATGATTCAAGTCAATGTAAATACAAAAATTCTTCGTCAAACTTTAGTATATACAATTTATAGTAAAATAGTTCTACATTTTTAAACAATTACTGCAAACAGGGATGGTTTCCGGTGGAAAAGAAATACGTAGGGATCACACACATACACACACACACACACACACACACACACTCACACGTAAACATACACATAAACACACACGCACAAACACAATTGTCGCAGATTGCTACAAAACTCATACACAATGCTTATCAAAAATATGAATCAAGTTTCTATGAAACCAAATACTACTGTTTATCATTCAACTCAGTGGCATACCGTGGTCAACTCATTGCGGGGGCACTCAGCCGCTCCCCCAAATTGTATTTTCAGATGGTGGATTTTCAGCACTGCGTGTACGCCAAGCGTATGGTAGGGGTACTAAAAAAGTTTGGCTAGTTTGGCAATGTAAAGATTTTCAATAATTTTGTTATAAATTTGGCCATTTTTTCATGTTTATTTAAAAAGGAATATATTTTGCATGTGTGTCATCATTGGTTAAAAAGGAATGGAAAGTTTGGAAAGTATGAAAATTTCAGGATAAAAAACGCATTCTTTCAAAATAATTCCAAATAATTTATACTGCAATGTGAGCACAAACTGAATTACGCAGTGGCGTACCATGGGCCAACTCCTTTACACGATATACTGCAATGAAAATGTATGTTTTCTACAGGAGAATGTCTGCATATATTTTGTCACAAGTGGTTAAAAGGCAATTCCGCGAGCGAGCGTAGCGAGCGAGCGGTAAAAAAAATTGAATCGCCAATAAGAAAAATCACATTTTTTGGTGCATTCTTTTAAAATACTTCGAAATAATCTATACTGAAGTGTGGGCGCAAATAAATTATGCAAGTGTTACATAACCCCTCTGTCCAATTTGACATTTAATTTTTACAAGAATACAGAATGGCACATAAGCAAAATATGTGCCATGTGTGTATATTTTCAAGGAGGAATTTCCACACCGTTTGATTTTCAGGAGGGAATGTAACTTTTGCTGGTTCTAAGTAAATTAGGGAGGCAGTCATGCGAGCGAGCGGATTGAAAAAGAAAATAATTTTGGGGGGGGGGAGAGAGGGAGAAGACAAACTGCTCTCTGTAATCGTTTTCCGCCATGCATTCTGGTTCAAGATAAACCGGTCAACTCGTAGTTTTCGGTTTTTTTTTGAGAATGAAAAGAAAAATTGAACCCAATTTTTTCCGACCAGACGAGCAAGCATTCATAATTATTTTTCGTCCTTTTAACTATTTAAGCAGTGGGACAGATGGAGTAAGTAGGATAAGCAGCGAGCATTATCCAGATATGTCACAAAAGAAATATCTAAATTTATAGTCTGGAACATTTCAGTTATTAATAAGCAAAGCAATCCAATCAACGATGGAAATATGGTACACTCTTCAAAGATTTGAAACAAATTATTTAGAATTATGAAACGGCCAGCAAGAGTACAGTTTTGTAAGCGGGGAAATACCTGAATTTCAACTCACTACATTACTCTCAATACGAGTCACTTTACCTCATGAGGACGTTTCGGGAAATATAAAAAATAGGTTCTAAACTAAATGCGCCGTCTCTGCCACAATAAATAAATTGGGACTGTCTAAATATGCATGTTGATCCACAAACTTGTAATACCCCTTTGAGTTAACAGTCAGACTACATTATTGTGTAAGCAGAAGTATTAGGTAATAAGAATGAGAACGTAGTGACTTACGCTGATAAGTTTATTTCAAAATGTGCACTAAATGCAATTCCAGCTCTGTTCGCCCCAGTTTACTTCTTTTTTCTTTCTTTTCTTTCTTTTTTCTTTCTTTCGCTTTTTTAAAATAATAATACACAGTTTTTATATAGCGTATAACACATCAAGTCAAAATGTCCCTATGCCGGCCGATCGGAGGGGGGGGGGGGTATGTTTGCTCGTATTCATGATTGGCTCAATGGCTGTCACATGACATTTTTTATTTTAAGTATCGGCCGTAAAATTTATTGAAATAACCGGTCATTACAGTGGTGTAGATAATCAGCGTATTTCTATTGAAGCTTGATTTCCGGAATGAACCGGCTAATGGAGTAGAAGAGCCCAACGAGAGACAGACCTTATCCGCCATTAGCCGTCTTTTTAGCGGATAAAGTTTAGCCGCTAATTATCCTTCTTTTTGTAGGATAATAGCGGAGAGCTATACCGTAAGATACCGTAAGACGTCAATAGAAACAGCTCGTTGCAGTATTAGCCGGTTAGAAACCGGTAATCAACAAAACCACGTGATCGGAATAAGTGACCCCTGGCAGCATCGCGCGTGTGTTTGATTGAGCATAAATTTGACCTCGGTCGTTCCACAATACCTTGCGGCAACCCAGGTCAACGGACTATTAGCCGGTAATCGTACGATCCCGGTACGATCGATCGAACTTTGCGGAAAATGCCACCCAATATAGAAACGCACCGCTCACCGCTATTAGCCGATTAAATTTTAACCGGATAAATGCGGTATGCTCAATAGAAACACGCTGCATGTCCGCCTCTTGGCAAAACATTTTCGCTTTTTAAATATATGCATCGCCCATCAGAATTCCTGCCTACAGGATTGTAACGTGGATTAAAGTAATAGGCTAAGATTTATGTGGAGCTTCAATCTAAAAACAAAAGTCAAACTTTGATAACTGAGGTACGTGTACATAGTAGTGTTTAAAATGGACCAATAAACACCCTAGAATACAGAAGTTTGAACAGTAACTGTAATTCTGCCACTGGTAATATATGCATGGATGAACAATTTCAACTCCGGTGGAGGATGGAATAGCCTAGATCTACACACAGTAAGGATCTGGGAGGAAATGGGCAGCTGAATCCGGTCAACTTGAGTGCTTGTAGATTTTCACTTTTTAAAGCACTAAATAATCCTTCTGAAATACATTTTTTTCAGGGCTTCATTTTTAGGCCTAATCAAAGACACTTAGAGCATGGAGGATTATGTAGCTCACATTTCTTGAAACTGTGGTCATTTTTAGCCTGTGACTTTAAGCTCATGTTGGAAATAGAATCTTGATAACATAAGACTCACTCTTTTCCTTTTTGCAGATGTACCCGAAATGCTGGCCGTTACAACCAATATCGTTCCATTTTCCCTCCTGGGTGTCTATTCGTCGTAGATGACAGCAGTCCTCAACATCTCCGTAGTTATCTGGTTGATCGGGACCCCAGTTGTTGTATTCAAACTATGTAAAATGGTGAACATTTATCGTAGAATAAACATAAACATTTCGAAAGACAGGCGGAGATAGCCCAGTGTATATGAAATATGAAAAACAGATGAATAGATACAATACAGAGAAATAGAGTCGTACCTAATATAGACGTAATTAGGGAGATGGGTATATAGAAAGAGTGAACAATTGATAAGCAAATAGTGAGAGGAATGGACAGAATTGATGCGATTAATTCTTATCACAATGAAGTATGTCGATGTCTGTTTATTCATATATTTTTGTTATTTCTGTATATATTCATCTATTTCGCCCATTCATAGAAAAATATAACCGATAACGAGAGAACATCGTCGGAGCTACGAACTAAGAAAATAATTCAGCAGGTCCAAGATTTCTCTCTCTACTTTCGTGCTTACCCATTTAAGATTTGATAGACGTATCTCTTACCTGCGACCCGTCAAACCAAATGTAGTTTCCTTCACTGGAGATATCATTCAGACCGATCCAGAGAAAAGCCCCTGGCATTCTTTCTCGCTGTTGACCTATTTTAAAATTAAGAGAAATAGGCTATTTCGTCAAATGTGTTAAAAGCAGCTCTTCATGATAAGACATCAAGTTGAAAAAATACAGACTAACAAAATTATAGGTGTGTGATTCTAACCAACAGGCGAAAGGGGCGTCGATCCTTGTGTGGCAAGGTGGGGGGGGGGGCTGCGCCACCCAATGAAAAAATTGGGGCAGGCAAACCGATCTCCCCCCCCCATAATTTTGACAACTTGTAAAAATTCACAATAATATGCCATGCAATGATTTGTTTAAAAAAGCATTGTAACAACTAAAAAACATTATGGCGTTTCCCTTTACCCATGTTAATTGAAATGTAATTTCTGTAATGTCATAATGTTAAGTTCCTTATGATATGTCACATAAATTGTAATATGTAATAGTTCGAAAGCAATCGTTCATGTATACTCAAACTGAAAATTTCTTTGTATGTATGCTCTGAATACTTCAATACTCAATTGAACTTGCCAATAAAATACTAATTTAACATATACAAATTTTCAATTTTTCGCGCGTCATTTGCACGCGACATTCGTAGTATGGCAACCTGGCGCGCGGACCGCGCCCTTTTTAAGCATTTGTTCATCTTTTGCTCCTTCACCCATCCGAAAAATTGTATCAGCTGGTAGTGTACATTACCTATGGGAAATCTCTCGAAGTCCCCCCCCCCGCCCAAATAAAAAAAATTTTCATATTGAGTACTTCTAAAAAAATTGGACGGTTTCACATCATATAATTTCAGGGCGTTAGATATTCATACACGACGTACTCTAAAAAATATAATTACAGACGAATTTCAATTTTACTATTTGACCAAAACTATCCCTGGCTTCTACGTTTGCGAAAGACATGCACTGAAGATGAAATGTAGTACGCCACACATAATTGCAATGCTTGCCTGATATGAAAGATTGTTCTTCGGCACTGAGAATGCTAGTTAGGTGGGCACCTCTATCCACACACTGATCTTCGGCATCGTTATACGTAACTCCCGTCAACTCAAAGTAGTAACACCAATCTCCGTAAGGGGTCCAGCCGGTGTCACATGAGCTGATACCTAATGTTCGTTTTAAAGCTATAAATAGTTAACATCTTGAATGAAAGGAGGACAAGAATTCATCGATTCATCGACTTTTAAGTAAGATGTCTTAAAGGGAGAAGGCGCCAGCAACTAACAGGCATAAGAATAAAAATGGCATTGTGAGTATTGTGAGAATTATGGTACATGGTGACAAAAACAGCCTAAGTAAGGGGTACTGTGTGATATACTCACCCTCATCAAGGCCCCATAAATTAGTTAATTTGTGTTTATTTTACGTCTTTGTAAGTTTTGCCCTGAGACAAAACTTGCAGAAACAGCTATAGGGGGAGGAGCTTATCAATTCAAACAGTGCATACATTACCATAGTGCAGCTAACACACGTCGCGTGGCATGCATTGGTCACGCATGGTCAGCTCCCTGCTGTGCACGTGCAATCTGATCGGTTGGCAAGAACTCAAATATTTTCTTAACTTATGCCTGTTAGTTGCTGGCGCCTTCTCCTTTTAATGAAACCAGGCCATAGCCATAGCCCAAAACTAGTCTGAAGTTACAAATACATAGGGGTGATTTGGCTGTGTACACACATTACCCTTTTCTAAAAGGGTGGTCTTTAATAACCTATTTTTACGTAAACACACCGCCCCCGTAACGGAAACACCCATTTCACGCTGCCGGAAAACACCCCCCCCCCCTCTTTTGCCATGGAGAATTGTTGCGTATGATGGACGTGAAACGTTTGTGACTAAGTTTTGACGTAGGATTTTGGTTTGGATTTTTTTTTCGCAGCCCCCCACCCCCTCCCCCTCCCACGTATAGAGTGAGCGACTTTTCGGCCGCCGGCCTGATATTTGTTTTGTATGACTATTGCTCTATAGATGTCGTATGAGAACTCTTCATTTTTGGGGAGGGAGGGGGCGTACGGTATTATTTGCCTTAATTTTTAAACGATTGTCGAATAATCAGGGGGGCTTAGTGTTTGGCTGGGAACATTTTCCCCGATGGATTTTGTCGTGAACAATGACCCCCCCCCCCCCACAAACTTTTCTCGAGTTTTCGGTCGATGGCGGAAAAATTTGGCCGGGAAATTTTTCCCGCGGATTCCGCCCCCTAAGATTTTACCCTGGCGCCGCCCCTGCTTGAACATTTATTTAACACTTTCGTGTTAACTGGTGCTATCGCAGACTTAAAAAGTCAAAGTTATACCCGTATTTGAATATGAAGGCGATGATTTGGTTATGAATAATAACCAACAATTTCCTTATTGATCTGTTTGTAGTCCTCTATACGGTTTTCGAAAACAATTGCGTATGACAACTGTCATTTTTTTCTCAAACTTTCAATTTGTGTCCCTCGAAAAGGATAACGCCCAGTGGCGGCTATTTCATGTAACGAGTTGGAGTGGGGGACGAAAACACCGGAAGTGAATAATCATACCTCCGCGGGGGAAGGGGTGCGTGTCATAAATTATTGTCATTATTAAAAGATGGAAAGCGTAAATTTGAATTCTCCTCCCTTACATTAATGAAGTAAACATCTATTTTCATCACATTTATCTTTTGAATAGGTTCGCAGATAACAAAATTTAAATAATATCAGACACTCTATAACAAAGTAGAAATTAAGTTATAAAAATCTAGGGGGAATCCCCCCGAATAAAATCGAGGGGGACACGTCCCAACCCCAATCACAATATTGTTTTTATCAACAAATCATCTCACTATGGAGTTAGAGGAAATAGCTTCGAGTTGTTCAAAAATTACATTTCGTCCGACGAACGAGTTATTTGTCTACTTCCTGCCACTGGGAAAACTATTAAAGGTGTAGTCCCTTCTAAAAGTGACTTGGACTTGAAATGATGATTTTTTTTTAAGGGTAGAATAATTGCTGGACTTCATACTTTTTCTGAGACTAAATAATGCCTAAATTGAATAATTTCAATGATGTACTGTCAGTGGCCTTTTAGTACTTTTTTAAATGTTAAGAACTTGTCCTTTTTATTACAGTGGTGATCGAAAGTATTGTCACGTTACAAATGCGTTTACTGAAACGCGTTTCTTGAAATGATGTTCAAACGCGACGAAACGCAAAGCCAGTGTAGTACATGTAAATGCATACAGGCAAAACTATTTCACGAAATATTGGAGTCATATCTAAATTTCAGTTGTTTTATTTGTAAATCGGTTCTTTTAAGTTGTTTTCTTCAGGGGTAATTTAACTGTGACTATTCTAGATCTACACAGTAAAAACGCTGTTGACTGGCTTACCCTTGTTCAAGCCTGTCACTCTAACAACATTGTTTAAATTTTTTAAACAACCATGATTGTGGAGTCCGTCTTTTAAACAATATTGGTTAAGATTTGAACAACGCTGTTCAAATTTTAAGCAATATTGTTTAAAAGACGGATTCCACAATCATGGTTGCTAAAAAAAAAATAAACAATGTTGTTAAAGTGACAACGATAAGCAGTTGTTTCAAATATTTTAAACAGCTGTGTTACTGTGTACATGTTATATAAAATAGCTCCACACAAATTTTGCAATAATGATTTTCGTTCACACATTGATCCACCATTTCGCGAGAAAAAATAGGTCCAAGATATGCATTTATTTCATGCAGGTTTATTTATGCATAAATGCAACAGAAACGACCTCTGTTCATCGATACCCTACTAAACAATCAAATTCGCCACACTTGCTATCAAGAAGAACATTGCTAGACAAAAAAAAATGGTTACCCACTCCGGCCTAAATTCTGGACGCATGAAACTCTCAAGTTAACAAGTTGATAAGAAAATGCTTTTGTATAAGCATGCAAACCATAGTTACTCTTCATACAATTCATAGTCTGTTCCTTTTAATGTTTTTGTTATTTCATAAATTATTATCCACTGTCATTCAAGACTGCCCAGCCCCTTTTCTACCTTTTCTCAATTTCCTTCCCTACCTCCCTGTTTCGTACTATCTTGTTGTTTTTCCCTTCTTTTCGTTTCGTCTTCTGTGATTTTATTTCATAACATAAATCCACACACCGAATTAATTCATTCCATGATATGTTTTATGAGACCTGTGTAATACGACCGTGTTTTCAAATTAAGTTCAATCACTTTTCTTTGAATCTGTGCCCTACTGTATCTTGCTTGTATATTTATGGAATTGTACATATGCCTATATAAACACTACACAAAAAGTAAGTTCCCCCTTATTCAAAGTACCATAACTTTTTAACGAAGCAAATTTGAGCAGAAAAATTTAGCAGGGGTGTTTTTACACTCATTGAATAAATTCTGTGCGAAAATGCGACTGATCCGTCTGGTCATGCATGAGTGAACATGCGTTAAAGGCAAAAATGTCACTTTTCAAAAGTCACAGGGGTCGTCTCTTATGCCCAAATAATTGTAAATAATGGCAGTTTTTTGCTTTATTTATTAAGTGTGTTCACTCAACCATGACATGGTTACAAACTCTCATGTTCGTACAACATGTAAAGATACATATTGCTGAAAAATATCGGATTTCATTTTTTTAACAAACTTAATGAATTTTACAATTTCAAAATTCGTGAAGGACGGACATTTTTTAATCTGAGCTCACCTTGGCGTAAAATCATGCAAAAAGTGGTCAGGGAAGGTGTAAAGGAGTCAGAACAATCAATGATTAACATAAATAAGCACTTAACATTCACCGAGAAACAGAATTGTCCAATTCAGCATCAGAAACCCCTCAAATGACCTTGTGACTTTGAAAAGTGCACCATTTTGCCTTTAAAAATAGCATGCTCAGTCAAGCATGACTAACGGATCCATCACATTTCAGACACAGAAATTAGACAATGAGTCCACGAATCAACTCCTTCAAAATTATTTTGCCTCAAAAACATTTCGTTAAAAAGATACAAGTATTTATTATAAGGGGGAACTTATTTTTGTATGTAGTTTATATATGTATTAAATGAAACGAGCGATCAAATGTATTATATTGAAGATTATGGGATGAAATTGTTTTGTTAATTATCTTTTTTTTTTGCCGTCATCCGAGAACTTTAATTGACACTTGAAATAATTCAATGTAGCATTATCATGCCAAATAAACTTGTCGCATTTTATACATGCGACACCTTGGAGTTTATAAGACAGCTAATTTTCAATACAACACAAGTCTTTAATCGAAATTTAATATTCATATTTTGTTTTTAAAAAAGAAGCAATATGTTTTTAACTCAGTTTAACATTCTGCTTAATATAAATGAAACAAGTAAATTTTGATTTCTGTAGGCTTTTAAAAGATCTTAAAAATGGCGTATCTACGAAATTAAAGATCAAAATTAATGAAAAAGTGTTTCGCTTGCCCGGGTTCTTGTAACCAACTAACCCTAAAAGTTTTTCATTTAGATGACGTCTTCATCCAGTACAATCATTTATAAGGTTTTTTATTTTCATCCAAAATGGTAGATCTTTGGAACACTGTAGCAAGTTATGCACAAAGAATCATTACCGATTACAATTGGTTACATTCTATATTATTTGATATTTCCACTTGATAAATTGTCCTTAAAAATGGTAACAGATTACTGAAATAACTTAAAATAAACTGTCTGATTTTATTACTTTTCACCTTACAAAGTTTAAGATAAAACACTGGTTCCATTCAAATGAATGTGGTAAGACTCATTCTTTGATGCTCCATTTGTTTAGGTATAGTATGGCTCCGAAAATTTAATTTTAAAAGAATATGCGTAAAAATATTTCGATTTGTGCGACGGAAATATCTTTAACATCACCTGTATAGATATTTCGCACTATAATTACATCGAGAATCGTTCCTTCTCATTTTCATTCTTTCTGCAGGCATCTGTGTCTAACCAGACTAAATAGGAAAAGCGTGTTTTAATTTTTGATACTGAAATGAGCCGAGTAAACTATTTGTTTCCTAAATTAATTTGATTTGAGTTGATAATCCTTTCATTGACAAAAATAAATCAGGACACATTGTTTATCCCTTTTGTCACTCATTTGTCAAAATATAATAAATGATTTTGAAATTTTATATTGCTATTGAACCATAACAATTCTTTGCTCAACATTTTGTACTCGAAAAGTAAAATGCAACGTGTCTTATTTCAGCTCAGGACAAAGTAATCTTAAAAACGTACAATAATTTTAACTTACACATAAACGTGACAGTCCTTGGGAGAAGACAGTTTATTTTAAAACAGCATAGGGGGTGCTACAATTTTTGTAGCCAGTAATTTAAACAAAGCTTTTCCAGGGTGCCGGGTTTTCAAATCAAAAAAATTCGAAGAAGCATGACAACCTCAATGATTTTATTTTGGATTCTAATCTACCATACTAAGACCACATCCGTCGTTTATTGTATACAACAGTTTTTTAACATTTTCTCTTTTCGAATTCCATAGAAAAATTAAAACAAGATTTTATTCATTCTACAATAAATTTCGGAGGTAGCGTATATACAGTTGCAACATAATACTATTTGTGACAATTAATAAAGATTTTAATAATCGTATTTTTCGCAAAAATAAGTAAGGTTCTCATTTCACACATATTAACGAATTCTTTAATTTTATCAAGTTTTATAAACCAATTCATTGTTCAAGATTTTTCATTTTATTTTGCAACTGATAAAGACGCCAAGATACTTACAACGCTCTCTGACGCACTCTAGATCTGTGAAACAATCATCATGATAATTATTTGATAGTGATGAGCTGGTTTTTGAAAAGTTAGTTTACGGCAGCCAGCATACAAACCAAAAGCTTTAATCTCCTTCATGGCTTCATTACCGCTGAATCTGAATAATCAAAAAGTGTAGTGTGCATCAGCCATCATGAGATATTTTAATTTCTTGCAATGTTCAGTCCTTTCAGAGAATGCGTATACCTTTTAATGTTAATATTATACGACGTATTTTAGTTGCTAGGACTTCACAACTAACAGGAAAACAAATGGCCGAAAGAGGCACCTTGCCGAACTCTCCCTTGATATTGAACACTTTCGAAAACCATCCATTAACGAGTAATATAACGTACCGAGGGTCGTTCTAGAGAGCATTCTACCATGCATATAAATTATATCAATTTCAGAATTGGCGATGTGGTGTGGATTGCCACGAAAATATTTTTTCCCAGTCGTGCTCCTAATGATAATTTCCAGCCGCCAGGAGGGGAATGTAATATTGCATCAGGCAGTACCGGAGATTTTGTAAACGAATGGGGGCACAAAGGCGAAATACGGGGAATAAACGCCCCAAGGATCATATTAAAAAGTAGAAATTGTGACTTTAAAAAGCCCCTATTAGCAGCGATAAAATAAAGTTATAATCTATTGTCATCGCATTTTATCTTTAATGGTTCAACAATTAACGAAATCTATCAAAATTCTTAACAAAATAGAACATAAATACTGATTAAGTTTAAAATCGAGGGAGAACGACCCCCCGTAAGAAATTCGGGGGATGCCACCCTATGTATAAGTGCAGGTATGGTCATCAAATATTAATGAACAAATTCATTTATTTATAGCAGACGGCTGGTGAAGGCATTTTATACTGTGACTGTCTCTTTTGAACAATAACCGAACGAGAAGTCAACGAATTTGCATTAAACTTCGCCAGCACATGTCTATTTCGGGTTCATAATAAAGATACTTTCGCCAATGATTGTTTCCTTTTGCTTGTATTCTTATAGTAGAACATTTATTTTGCAGCTCCGGACAACAACAAAACATCCTTAATGCCCTTTGGTCAATTATGAAGGATGATACTATGAAAGTGATAGATAATTAGTAATCTAGAATAAAAAAAAAAACAAAACAGAAACACCTTGTTGTCTCAGCAAAAGACACCAAGCATTATGTTCCGGCAAGAAGGGCGCTTACAAATACATTTTCCTCTATTTCCTTGTTTGCCTTATTCGATATTGCAAATCAAAGTAAAGTGACAGAAGATCAAACACACAATATCATACCACTTTGATTCAAAGGTTGAAAAAAAATGAAAATCGTTTCAAGTTAGAAACAATTTAGTGCAATGGCGGTGAACAGCGGCACGTAGAAACATTGGGTATGGCATCTGTCACTACAGCCAGGCTAATAAATCTTAATTAATACTTCATTAGTAAGTACCTGCTAGACTTTATTCACTATCCATAAGCCATTGGATCTAATGTTATTGTGTGGGGACTAGACACAACACGCCTCACACACACCATTCGATTCTGTAGCAGTTTCAATTTCGTAGGCAGGGGTTAGAATTGAGCAAAATTCTGAGCCTAAATTTAAAAAAAAAAAGTAATGAATTCAATAAACCTGATTACTGATACGTCTAAACCACTACAAAAATGGTTCACTATTAGTCTAGCGATCGTGGCGAAAATTGTCAGATGATATACAAAGCATGAAAATTATGCTACACATGTACGTCACATCATTCTACACATTTTCAGATGTGGAGCCAATGCAAACTGTACATAGCAAGCAAAGGTTGCCAAGTAAAATATTTTCCATAGCAAACCAACATGCAAGATACCTGCAGACCAAATTTTTAAGCCGAACAATTTAATGTAAATTTCCATATCGTGCAGCTTCAAGTCTTCATACCAACACTAGTAAACTCTTGAAGCAATCATAATGTACATATCGATAGAAAAAGTTGCTAGGCAACATATTTTCTTGCAACTCATGCATATTTGACTGTTGCAGACAATTTATCTCAACATTGTAACGTAATTTCATTATATATTGGCGTAGCGTATCGTAAAGTTTTATACACTGGAGGAATGCTAGGCTCAGTTGTAAAATAATGTTGAAAATGACATTTGAGAGCCATCAACATATTACACACAACCATATCAAACTAACACAGAAATGGAAAGTTCCACTAAAGAAAAGACATCTCAGTCATTACATCAGCCATTAATGAAGAAGGAAAATGAATAATGTGGAAAGAAAGCCTGGGTGATTACATAAGGATGACATAAAACTCAGTTGTGGGTATGGAATGCACTCCTTCTGATTTGGAAATCAATGAGAGCGAGCTGAGTGACTCACCACAATAAAATCAAGAAAGTATGAAATAGTTTTGGACAATAAGACTCCCTGCCGAAACATCAAACCAATAATACTCAACCAATCCCCAGGAACAAAAGTCGTAACTGCTCAACGAACAAGCACATCTATTCAAAGAAAAGACATGGCAATCTTCTCACAATGAATCCCTCTTTTTTTACAAGACGTATGTGTGCATGCCAAACAAGAGATGAGGAATAGAGCAATTTCTTCAGCCATGAAATCATCATTTCCACCACCCTTCTTCTATGGAAGAGTTACATCTGGGGAATAAGTTGATCTCATGGGTGTCTGAACAACATGTCCAAGTCCTCATTGTGATTCAAGGCAGGACGATGTGAATCAGCATGGATGGTGCTTTGTCATGAACGTTCTTAGAACTGGTCATTGAAAGATATTTGGCACTGTGCTGCTAATGTTTTGTCCACACATCATAAAAAACAACACAAGACACGAGTATATAGTTTCTGGTAACAACATTGACCAGCCGTCTAAAAAAGGCACAGACAGCAGAATAAGCAATATGGGACCTAGCCAACGTAGCTGTTGAGGTGTCGGCAGCCTGTGCCAGAGATCTAGGGCAACAGTTTTCCTTTGCTTGAATGCAACAAGATTGAATTGCTCAAAACTTCTTGATATGCACTATGTTAAGTGATCAGAGAAAACCTCCTGTGTTAAAATGATGTGCAGTGTAAACGGTTAACCTCATGAGACACATCCAACAGTTACTTCCTGCAATCAATGAAGACATGGAGATTCCAAAGATCTTTGTACATGTTGGCTGATGCCGTCAGAAGGGCTTTTCACAAGATCTTTGATCAAGACCCATAATATGTGAGATAAAGTTGTGGCCGGCACATGAACACGCAGCTAGAAAGTTTCACTTCTGGCTCTTTTCCGGAGGCCAAAGAACTTTCACTACATCACCAGCTCAGAAGATAAGGCTCATTGGTCCAAAAATTATCGTATTCCAAAAGTGTCGCATGTTTCACGCTCTGGACACCAATGTCCTGTTTGGCCCAAGTTGGAAAGAAAACACAATGGAAAGTGTGGAGCTAGACACATGATCGATACTCCGCTGGAGCCTTCTATGAGCTGCACAGTACACAGAACAAATATTTGACAGACTGAGCTTTTCTAGAGTATTCACCATCCTCCTCCTGTTAGAACTTGTATTCACATAAAAAGGACGTCAGATTTGGCCAGACTGCTTACAGGAAACATCAATCAGGAGGGTAGCATTGTGAGGTGGGCACTATTGAGGACGTGTTAGTACGTCATAAACAGCCAGATGCTCCTACTTCTCCCTGTGGAGATAGACTTGCACTAGAACAGTGGTAGCGCCCTGGTGGACAATATAATTCCATGCCCAGACTGCGGAGTGTAAATGTAGGAGCAGGTGTAGAGAAAGCAAATGTGCATGAGTGCGCTTCAAATGCGAACTGTTTATTACACATGCACAGGAGATTGTTACAAGTGCCTGAAACTAATGACTTAAAACTCTTTTAAATGGTGAGAATATTTAGTGTTGAGACAATCTACTGACGCAAAACGATCATGGCTGTTTTCATAAATATACTGCCCAACAAACTGCTTAACAGTAATTTGATGTATGGTATATAAAACAACCAATTGATCCCATGCAGGGATTGTTTCATCATGTACACAGCTTGCTGCTATGGAAATAGGTCACTAGCAATAAATAAAATTAGGTTGTTTTGTCATTTATCAATCATGACAATCTTACAAATTATAATATAACTGCGAATACATCTCTGCTAGCAATTGTAGGTTGAACATTTTACAAGTAATTACAATAAATGATATACTTTATGCTTTTATCGTTGCCTAGAACAAATACTGTGTTGTTTTTCTGTGAACACTTGGACAGTGTTGGCTTCGAATCAATGTATTTAGATAGTTTTGATGACTAAAGACATATACATCATCTTTTTTTTGGGGGGGTAATGGAATTTAATAATCCTTTAAATGGCTTTCGTTGCTAATGGTAAATAAGTTTCTTAAGCAAGTCTAAGACTCATGCCCCGCCGTATCCGTTGCTCCAACCTTTTGGAAATAATCAGTAAAGGCCCAAATAATAGTTGTGCCAAATTTCTGCTTTTTTAATCATTAACTGAATAAAAAAGGAAAAAAAAAAAAATTAAGGCCATATTTTGCACGATCGCCTAGACTATATATGCTGTAACTATATCCCAATGCCAGTAAATAATCTGTTGTACAGTTTGTGTTATTAAAATTTTCAAATTAACAACTAATTATTTTAAAACACCTAGTAAACCCAAGCAACGGCAAGGTCTAAAAGTATACTAGGGAATTTAAATCATAGCAAAATTTAAAATCTAAAAGGTTAATATAAATTCCAAAGAAAACTATGTATCTAGCTCATATACTTATATAAAGCTTTTTATGATATTTATCGTAACACATGTATTCAACACAAATGTTAATTTTTAAGCAAGGCAAATAGATTGGCGCTCGCGCTTTTGAACTATAAAAATAATCAGAAAACAATCGGAATCGCAGGCCATATTGAAATTGTCAACACAGCGGCAACAAACTGACGTCTGCTTACATCATCATGCCTGGCAGTCCAAATTGTACGTTTAGATGTTGAATAGTTTTCATATCTTAATTACTT
>JZLH01S0417028.1:0-11012 GCA_001188425.1 Eucidaris tribuloides
TGAAATCTGGGGGTCAGTGATTGCCTAGAATTTGAAAAATGCAAAGAAAAACAATAGCTGTTTAGTGTACGTTCTATGGTAGGAATTTTTTCTCGAGAGAAAAAAAAATCAAATCTGAGTCTAACGGTCACTATAAATTCATTCACTAAAACTGAGTTTCTACTATATTTTGCTAAAGGTTCCCAGATGGCATTTTCTTCTAAATGTCATTGTATTTACACAATGTTAATTTTTAGGCATGTAAAAGAGATCCCCTGCCTTTTAGTTGTTATTAATATGTGTAATAAATTTGCTCTAATTGTGTATGTTGGACTCTCAATTACCAATGATAATCCAAAAGAAGAAAAAAGTATGTCCATTCCGTTTAATTTTAATACGACTTTTTTTTACAACATTTGTTACTATTGGGCTTTTTTTTTGGGGGGGGGGTGTCATTGTGTCGCCATCTTAAGATTAATTCACATGCCATAAATTGCAAACATGACATAAACAGATGAATATATTGTGTGATTTGAATTGTGTAACATTTGCAAAAAGTGACATTTTCAAGTGTGAATTTGTTACAGCCATAAACTGCCATTTTTTAACCCCTTTTCCTTTTGTGACATTACCAACACACGTGAATTCAGAAGGAAAGCTTCTGCCGTTAGACTGACCCATTTTGTCCAACATATATGATTTTAGAGCTCGGTGTTTCCAGGAAAAACTGGTATCACTTATTGCTATAGTAAAGTTGCATCCTCATTGTGGCCATTCCAAATGAAATATTACAATATGAAAAATTGTTAAATGCAATTGTCAATCCATGCATAAACAAAAGTGGCCCGTGCACACATCAAGAACGGGATAAATCAATGCGAACATTATCCTCTTTATATTATCTTTTTTTTCTTGTTGAAAAACTATCTCGTATGTGTGATTAAAAAAAAAGTTTGTATTTTTGTTCATCCTGACGCAGTAGATGCAGTTTTGTGTACATTCTTCAACAATAAAAACCGTGTTGTTATTGTTATATCCAATGCATAAAGTTATATAGGGGCATATTATTACTTATTAAGTACCGGTGTCAAATATATATAATGTATATAACAAGTCATAATGGCCCTGCAAATTATCTGGATTATACCTTTACCTGATCTTACCAGGAGGTGGCGTCATCCAAAAACAGAACTTGAAAGAAAATTGTCAGTTTCAAGCTGCAATATCTTGCTAAAGGTTCTCAAAATCTCTAATGGCATTTCCTATACACTGGTAAATTTACACAATGCTATTTTTTAGGCACGCAAAAGAGATCCACTGTATGGAAAAAAAAAAAATTTCAATGATCTGTACCTGGGATTTTTCTGTTATTTCAATTATTTTGTAATCGTCTTTCGGATAGAATGCCGACCCCGTTGTTCTGTATTTTGGATGTTTGTATATTTTCTTCTAATCACTTGTAATATTGATGTTTATTGCTTTGATATTTGAAAATAAATGAGATTAAAATCATTTCAGTGTAACTGACTCTCATTTTACAGTTGCAAATCAGCTGGCTTCTACTTTCAAGTCCCGGGGGGGGGGGGGGGGGCACTGTCATGGTTACAAGGTGTACACCATGTTTATGAATGGATTTTCAAAATGGACCTTTAACCAGTAATTATCCCTCGATCTTAGAATACCCCAAACAAATATTCAAATCTGAAAAGATACCCCTTTCAAGTACATGTAGTCTTCTGTTAAAAATATACCCTTTCCCGTGATTTTGGCGATTTTGATACCCTTTCACGGTACGCGCATGCATCGCCCGTCCGTGGAAACAACCATATTAAATTACGCGTTTTTTGTTGTTGTTGTTGGTTGTTGTTTTTTTGTTCACACGCGCATGGTGTACACCTTGTAATGATAGTGCCCCCCCCCCCCCACCCCGGCCTCCGGGTTTCAAGTCCCTGCGACGGATAAGGCACGGGGGAGGGGGTTACGGTCGTGACTTCTATTTGATTTTACTTTATTCAAAGCAAAATCTAGACTTTCAGTCTGAGCGGACGGACTTGATAACTTTTGTTTATGTTTATTTTGTTCTTCACATTAGTTTTCACATTAACCTGTTGCCTCCGAGATTCTAAAATTCCCATAGAGTTCATGCATGATACATCGCCAAGGGACGGGCCAAGGGATTGAGATATAAAAGATCCGTGGCACTCAGTTTCAGTAATCCTTGAATATCCTTTATAATTATTTGTTTTAAAAATTGTTTAAAAGTCAAGGAAACTAGATCATTTTCTTTCCGGAAAACAAACAACACTGATTCAAGGTCACAAAATAATATGCACCCGCAAAACGAATGCGAGTAGAAACCGTTGGCAATAATTACAACTTAGAGGGAGACATATCAACACGTCTGAAAACTAATCGAGAATGACACTCGGAAGCAGTATGCGGTAGTGAGGGAACGAAAATGGTTCCGTCGCGAAAAGTCGGAAGATGAAATTATAATAGAGGCTTGACTGCGGAGCTTGATGATAGAAGTGTAGCAAAACAGCCCATTGAGCGGCGAAAGTGAGCCTTTTTTTAATGACCGCTCATGTTAATTGTAATGGTCTATAATTTTCACCTCATTATTATACCACAAACAATGTGTTTGTGATAGTATGATGTGAAAATCATTGAATTTCACACATATTCCTAAAAAAAAAATCAAAGTAGATGGGTACTCCCCTCCAACACACAGACACAAAGACAAAAAACGACACACACTGTTACATACATACATACAGACACACATACAGTGACCATCACACACACCTATCTCTTCTAGCTCATGTGCGTGCGCGCGCGCGCGCGCACACACACACACACACACACCAGACTAAAGGAATCTCTAATCCTATAAAGCCAAAATAATAACCAATGGGGTAATTATCATAGAAAAATATCATGTTCGTCAAAGTGAAGTCGCTTATCCTGTTGTGACATGCTGTTTCTTGCAAACCATCAATCAGCCCTTTTACCAAAACAATCTCGATGGCAAATGAACAACAAAAGTCGGCGATGGATTGTGTGGCGTGCAGACGTTCAAAATAAACTACCATCTTATATTGACACGGGAAAGAAAACTAATCTGCCATTTACCAACTGCCTTGACTGATATGTGATTTGATTGAGCTTTTTACAGAAAATGCTTTTCAGGTTTAAATCGAAGAATTTGGGCGAGCGGAGTATGAAAGCGGGGCCGCCCTTAAGCCTTTGTAATGTATGTGTGTGTGTGCGCCGCCGCAAGCGGCGGCGCGCGGCGTGGTTGTGTGGTGTGTTGAGTGTGTGTGTGGTTTGTGTGTTTGTGTGTGTGTGTGTGTGTGTGTGTGGGGTGTGGGGTGGGTGTGTGTGTGTGTGTGTGTGTGTGTGTGTGTGTGTATGTGTGTGTGCGTGTGTGGTGTGTGTGTGTGCGTGTGGTTGTGTATGTGTATGTGCTATTTGGGTGCATGGTTATGGGTTGTTGTGTGTGTGACTGTGCCGTGTGTTTGTGTGTGTGTGTGTGTGTGTGGTGGTGGGTGTGGCGCGCTGTATGAAACAAGTAACTGCATCGCTATAAAAAATAAATCGATATTGTATAATTGGTGCTGTGGCGTGTGTATGTTTCTTTGTGCGCGTGTGTCTTTATGTTCGTTATGTGCATGTACACTCCTGCTCATAATTATGGAATATTTTGTTGATACTTAAAGACACTGTATAACAGTGTTTCCAGTTTAAAAAATCTGAGCTGCATGATTCCCCATACTACCAGTGTCTCTGACATGGTCTAAAAATGAAGCCCTGAAAAAAATTGCAGTTTAAAACGATCAATAAGTGCTTTAAAAAAGTAAAACTCTTTGAGAGACCATTCCAGCTTTCCCCCATAGACAGCTGTGTTGCAGAATTTCCTATCGCCCAATAGGAAATTAATGTGCCAATTTGAATCTGCATATACGGTATTGTACTAGTGACAGCATAACTGTCCAAACTTTTGTGTTCTAAGGTGTTTATTTGTCCATCCAAACACTACCAGATATGTCAGAAAGCAAGGTTTGACAATCTTTTAAATAAGGCTTCCATACTGTTATATAGTGTCTTTAAGTTCTTTCTCCCATATCGTCCAAAATTTTCAACATAAGTTTTTATTTCACAAAAACGCAGTATGTGAAGCAATTTTGGATTTCATGAGATGAATAAAGTAAAAACTAAAAAAAAAATGAGTGAAATAACAATTATATATTATTTTTTTTAATTCACCAAAAATCGTGAAAAAGCATTAAATTTCAGTAATTAAAAAAACACAGAAAACTGATAAATTTTGATCTAATATCACGTATCACTAAATTAACATCAGAATAACGTCTGTTACAAGTCTAATAACGCGCGTAACCAACACGTGACTCAACAACAACATCAACACCGCCATAAACACAGGTTTTAGTGTCGAGTCGGACGCTACATAATGCTCACAATTCCTGAAATACTTAGATTATGATTGTTTCACCTGGGGCGAACAAATATTTATCCCAGACGTACCGTTCACGGAAAAATGGCAACTTCTAAAATGTTTTCCATAATAATTATGAGCATGGAGTGTACTGCTCGCAAAATGTTAAGTTTGCATATCTTTTTTCCTAATAGAATAATTAAAGAGTGATAGGGCAATGTCCTCATTACTCTTAAGGTCGTGATATTTTCACAAAATGAACGCATTGGATTACTTTTTTTCTTAACATAATGTAAGTGTCTATTCCATGAAATGTATGTGGGTCTATGACGGCACCCAAGCCCTTGCAAGTCTGAACTCTTTTAATCTCATTGCCATCAATATAAACACGGCAATCATAAAGTAGATATTATGCACATTGTTTAGACATTGGTAACGTAGCACTTCTTGGGATTGACACCCCCCCCCCGAAGAAACAAACAAACAAACAAACAAAAACAAAACAAAACAAAAAATCATATCATTATTCAACTTTACACGATTGATAGATCTCCTTTTAGCGTTTTTACTATTTCTGCTGGGTCTTGATTGAATAGGTGAGTCCCGGGAGGTGAGTACGTTACACCACACCTCCCTAGTTATAGTTAGGCCCCTATACGCAGCACTACATGTAGGTTAAAATCATTTTCAAGAGTGCCAGGGGAAGAGTGTTAAAGGCCCACTGTCATGACAGGATGAAAAACGCCCTCTTTTGACTAAAATCATACAAAAGGTGCACACATTAAACCTATAATGCAACAGAAACAGTCATGGCAGTGTGGAAATATACAACATTTGTTTTCCTCCCACATTTAATCTGTATACACTATGGCACTGCAACAGTCCATGTTCGTGAATATTAACGTACCTGTATTCCAACACTAGTTGTCATCCTGTCTGTGGTTGAGTTGACCCTTGACAGTGGACCTTTAATAGGAGGGGGCCCTTGGGGTCCTCAATACATTACATCCTTTTCATTATTCCATTTTCAGAAGTGCTTTCTTTCACTTAAGTAATTCCTGAACCATTTCAAACAAGACTTGACCAAAGCCATACAACAAAATTCAAAAGATCATGAATACTACAGGTATGTTGCCACTATCGATTGCATTCCGATTGTGTAGAATGTCCGGATTGACTATCAGGAATTATATTGTTTTCTGTTGAATATTCAAATGCATTGTTTAAACGACATTTTCATGACCAATTAAGATAGGAATTACAGAAATTGGGCAATAAAGTTCTATGTGGGGCCTACGTCGAGTCCTTTAGAAATTATATTATAAAACAATAAAATCCGGCAATAAAATTACCCGGTAAAATCATCGCGTACAGAAAATCTAAAAAGTAATTGATACCCCTGAAAGAATATTGAATCTTGTTTAACAAAAACAAACAAACAAACAAAATTAAAAATCAGGAAATCTGGTGGCATGTAGTTGCCTTTATATCATACAATCTTGAGCTACTGAATCATAATTTCCTCTGCTAAATTATCTGCATTAAAAAACATTACAAAATTATTATTAAAAATCTGCCATGTTACACTTGATTTTACATGATCAGCGAAGCAATGCCACTTTGAGGTTATTGTCTTTTGGGGCGACTTTTTCCATTCATTAAATAATTTCTGCAAGAAATTAAAGCGTTTCTGTTTACAGGAATACTGTATCAACAAAAAGCCAATAATAATAATAATAAATATCATCAGGATTACTTTTTCACCATTACCAACACATTCACAGAAATTCACACAAAAGCGCTGCCTTATTTCCATAGGCTGATTTAGATCAGATAAGCTACCTGTATGTTTATGACTTATCAATTTCACCCTGACCCAACCATATAGATTTCCCGTATGCTGCATATAGCGGTTCACTATAATATTCGTAACGGATTATGCCGTTTATGGATGAAAGGCACTTTGTCATGTCTGTAAGGGCAGAACGCGGCCATTTTGTCGGAATCTCATTGCAGACATGACCATCGGGCGACAGCACATTCAAAGTGAACTCACTTCCGTTCGAGAGAAATTTACCGTACGAAATCTAACTATTTCCTGCGAATTACGTAATTCCAAGGCTCCCGTATTGAGCGACGAGTAGTTGTCCCTCCGATCAAAATGACCAGCACTCCCCCGCACCGTAGTATTCCGCCCGTCGAATGGGACGCCTGGTCCGGTACGCGACGTACCATGACGTCACGGGCTAGTCTAGACAGTCCCGGGGATCAACTTGTCCTGTGCGGGCGACCTGAAAGGCTAAAACACAACAATATCGTGGCGGTAAGTTCGCTAAATTTAACCGAATTTCGAATGATTTCATGTTTATCATGTTAAGCACAGATGTGCGGTACGTTTGACTCTTGATTTGTGTGATTTTCGTGTGTGAAACGTGCATTTTGAGATGGTATTTGCGAGAGCGACCCTGCATATGCGGCCTAGTTCGAGTGATATTTGTCCTTGAATCGCAAACAAACCAGCCGTGAGCTAGCGGCCAGTGCATGGCTCGCAACGAAAGCAGTGCATGCAAGCGTAGTGCTTTCCCTATCATGTGCCTTTAGTTGCGGCCATGCTATGGCGGGACGGCTCGCTCGAATCACCCGCTCTTTGTATTTTGTTTATGCGGTGTGGACGGTATGTGACTTGAGTTGATTGAATTGAATTGAAAAGAAGGATTATTGCAGAGCTCTGCCCAAATTCAAAGGTGCTTTGATGTCTTGTTATATCGTTGAGATTATGAAGATGGGAAGATGTGAAAAAAGAAAGGATTGCAGAATGACTTGAAACAATTACTAATTAGCATGTTGTTGGATCTCTATTCTCTAGCTCAAGCCCACATATTTTATATTTGGAGATTTTTAACAATAAAACATGTCAGATCTTACTTAACTCTTAACGTGCCGAAGTCGCAGATCTGCGACAAGTAATACACGTAAAGTCCATTGATAGAGGTTAAAATCCTCTGGCACGTTAAGAGTTAAGTTAGACATCGATGATAATTATCTAAATGGGGGGTTTCAAACGCCGTGATATTATGGCGTATTTCGCGCGCAAAGGAATGCGCATACACGCGCTACCGTGAGACGCGTGTGATATCGAAAATATCATACGTTTTCGAAAAAAATAGATACATCCGGGTACTTTTGTATTTGTTTACGAGTTAATCAAACTTTCCACCCGTGTTTTCCACACAAATAATATACTAGAAATTTAACTATTTTTTTAGAAATCACCCTATATAGGCCTATTGTATCTTTTGTATAATGTGGCTGGGGCTTTGCCTTAATTTACTAAATTATCAGAGGAAGATGTGATTTCTGTTGAATACGAAGAATTAAATGTTGTCAACACGAAGAATAAATCAGAGCGGGCAGCTGGTTGCCATTGAAAGACTCGATGATTTGTACAGAATTTTATCAGAATTTTAGTTTTGATAATTTCTTACTGTTTTAGATAATAATGATATATTGGATGGCTTATTTTCGGTGGACACAGAAAAATATGTACTCCTTATGAAATATCCGACTCCGTCTGCGACTCGTCGATATTTGTCACAAGTCGTACAATATTTTCTTGTGTCCACCCTCAAAGCCATCCAATATTATATAAGTATTGAAGTTTGTGATTTGATTTGGGTAATTCTGGGTTTTAGGCCTTAGAGGCCTAAAGGTTGCTAACTTCAGTGTGTGCGGTTTATTCCGTCAGTAGATGTTGACGGAATAAACCGCACACGCTGAAGATAATTAGACCCCTAAAACCCAGGATTACTGTACCTTGATTTGAATTCAAACAAGTATTGGCAAGGAGTTCTTGAGAGCAGCGAGCCCATTCAATTTTAAGTTTAACATGCACTGAGTCCCCTACACTTGAAAAAAAAAAATGTCACTTAAAACATAACTTATATGCCCTCTTGTCATGGGGGGGGGGGGCGGTGTAGATCTACATGTTAGCAGAAATTCCACTATATCTATATAAATCTAAATCTTGATAGATTGACGATCATTGGAGATGGGAGCCAGATTTATCTCAGCAGAATTTCAGACAACACAGACTGATCCTGTGGACTTGTATCGCTAACCCAGCCGCCAGCAGGTTGTTTTGTCATGTTATCATCATTTCCAATAGTACCGCTTTAGTTCACTTAATTTTGTTTTGAATTATTTAAATTAATTCAAAACAAAATACATTTTATATTTTTGTAGTCCAAACTGGCAATGTCATTTTGGCTTCGACTTTTCATTGTTTAGCAATTTACATTTCGCGCAATTTGGGTCAAATATAAAATGCAAAATACAAAAGTTGGGAAATATATGCTGCCACTGGCAAGATATGAATGAATAAACATACATGTACTCGGGGCAAGTAAAAAATAGCCTAGATCTACACACAGTAAGTCTATGGGAAGAAATGGGCAGGTGAATCCAGTCAACTTACGATTTTCACTTTTTTAAAGCAGTAAATAATCATTTTGAAAATACAATTTTTTTGAGGGCTTCTTTTTTTAGACCTTATCAAAGACACTGGCAGCATTGGGAATCATGTAGCTCAGATTTTTTTAACTGTGGTAAATGTTAGCCAATGGCTTTAATAAAGAGACAAGTAAAATATTCCTGAATATCAAACTTATCTTCAGTTGTGCCTATGACTAAGGTGGTCATTTTCAGAACATTGGACATATTTTTTCACATTAGAACACTAGAGTTGTTTGAAATTAGCTAACTGTTCTTTTTTGAAGTACATGTAATTTATTCCAAGTTGCAAAATGTAAATACTTGTAATTTTGAGCAGAATGTCTTGCAAATTTTGAAATACTTTCATCTTTCAGGTCACTTCTAGTTATATTGAGAAAAAATACTGCTTATCCAGTCAAAAGTAATTTTTTTTTTTGGGGGGGGGGGAGATGGGGGTCTCAAAAACACTTGTTTTTCATTTGTAAGAGGTTGGCATCTCTGCTTAAAGTGCATTGCAATAATTGGGAGGGAAAAAAAATGTCTCGAGAACCACACTGGTTGAAACATACATCAGTGTTAGTCTGGCTTCCCAGATGCAAAAACTTGTATTTTCTAGAGAAATTAGGCCTACCATCATCAGTTAACTGTCTTGAACTAAGACTATTTTCTGAGGTAACAGCTACCGTTGCAAAGTGCACTGTTACTCGGAGGAAGAAAAAGTTGCAGGGTCTGGTATCTAGACTACACCAGTGTATCAGCTGGAGTGTATCTCCTAGCTGGAACGATTTGTCATGCCCTGATAGAAATAAATCCCATAAAAAAACTGCACAACAAATTTGCCTGTCACAAGGCATACTGATTGTAGTTCTTTTGAAATGAGTCAACTTTTGGCCATAAAATTTTCACAGTAGAAACCTTGCATCTTTACTTGATTCTAGAACAGTTTTACCCCAAGTTGAGGACTACCCCCAATCATGTAATTTACCTTTAAACCTCCTTGTCTTGAACTGTCTTGAACTAAGACTAGGTTTCTGAGGTAGCGGCTGCTGTTGCAAAGTGCGCTGCTACTCGGAGGGAGAAAAAGTTGCAGGGTCTGGAATCGAGACTACACCAGTGTATCAGCTGGAGTGTATCTCCTACATGTAGCTGGAACGATTTGTCTAGAATTTGTTTTCTAAACAAGAATCAAGCACGAACATACCAGTACTGAATTTCTCTTGTGCCCTGATAGAAATAAATCCCATAAAAAGCTGCACAACAAATTTGCATGTCACAAGGCATATTGATGGTAGTTCTTTTGAAATGAGTCAAGTTTTGTTCCCAAAATTTTCACAGTAGAATCCTTGCATAGTTTACTTGATTTGTAGAACAGTTTTACCCCAAGTTGAGGGTCCCCAATGATGTAATTTCCTTTAAAGGCACTGTATAACAATGTTTCCAGTTTAAAAAATCTGAGCTACATGATTCCACATGCTACTACATGTACACTAGTGTCTTTGATACAGTCTAAAAATCAAGCCCTGAAAAAAGTGAAAAAATTGCAGTGAAAAACAATCATTAAGTGCTTTAAAAAAGTGAAAATCATTGAGAGACCATTCCAGCTTTTCTCCATAGACTGCTGTGTTGCAGAATTTCCTATCGCCCGATATAAAATTAATGTACATGTACCAATTTGTATCTGCACATATTGTACTAGTGACAGCATAACTGTCCAAACTTTTGTGTTCTAGGGTGTTTATTTGTCCATTCAAACACTGTCAGATATGTCAGATACATGTAGCAAAGTTCAACAATTTTTTAAACGGGTCTTCCACAGTGTTATATAGTGTCTTTAAACCTCCTTGGTCCAAAGAAGAGCCTTGATTTCTGAATTTATGGGATGCTTGGCGTTTGCTTAGATGGTCAAAGTTTGTGTTTGTTAGTACAGTCAGGATGCCATAATTATGAGGTTATTGGGGCAAGGTGATACAATTTTATATCAAGGATTGGACTAATGGCGAGTTGTACATGCACATATCTTTCCTTGACCCATGGTTGGTCTGCCCCTCCACTGCTTACCAGTAAGAAAGCAAAATTTGCCATATTT
>JZLH01S0417072.1:1875-14806 GCA_001188425.1 Eucidaris tribuloides
AAGATAAGACATGACATCAATCGCCTCCTCCCAGTTTCGTCTTCGAGCTAATTCTTGTATCACATTATTGGCAAATTTTGTTTCAAAGACCACATCCTTCGATAGCAACCTCTCCCTTATCAAAAAGGCCTCTGCCATGCGAGCAAAACTATTGTCTCGTACCTTCTCTAAATCTTCCATTGTTTTACCTTTCAGCATAGTCGTACAAACCACACGACGAAACATAGTTTTCTTTTGGATATACTTCGTTCGGATCCTCGAAGCGAAGTTGCAGAGCTCTGCTCATCAAACGATAACTCACGTCATGCTGATTCCACCCATAAAACTGTCGAGCTAAAAACTGGTTTGCTGCCAGAAGTTCAAGAGCATGTATCCTTTTAATTCTCGGTATACAGTCTAACGTTGAAAAATATTCAACGATCGAAATGCCATACTTTTCCACTGCGTAATCCAAAGGGGTAAAACCGTGAGCATCACGTTGCATTTTGGCACCATGGTTTATCAGCGCTTTCAGGGTGGGCAACAAGTGGATCGATTCATCAACTGCGGACATATAATATCTGTTGTAATACCTATTGGTGGAAGCATAATGAAGGACAGTGCGCCCTTGACGATCCACGACATTCGGATTAGCGTTTCGTTCTAACAAGGCCTCGGTCAAATATTCATCAAAACACGCATGCATCAAGAGGGTCATTCCATTGCTGTCCACTTCGTTCACGTTGGTTTCATCGAAATATTCTGAATCCAATATCGATCTTGCCTCCTCAAGACATTGTGTACGTCTACTGTCAGAAATATAGTGATCCCAGCTAACTCGTGCACACGTTGCCTTTTCTGTTCCTTCGTTCAGACATTCCTTATTAAAATCGACATCTGAGGTGTTAGATTGATTGTCCGCCATTTTGAAATTAGCCTAGTATGCGAATTCAAATCTGTTAGGACGAGATATAAATGTTCTCAGTTAATAATTGGTGGATTGGAGTTTGGACACATGTCCAATTTTCAGTACATGTAATTCCGGTGCATTGTCGAAGGGAATATATTTGAAAAAATATGTTAAAACATTTCTAGAATTTGAATAATAAACAAACAATAGCCAGTTGTGTATCCCCTGAATTGCTTTCAAGCTCTGTTCAGCAGTTCGTTCAGTATTAGAACCTTTGTCTATGAATACTAATCTTCATGTAAAATGGTGCCTAAAAAGGACAAAACAACTTGACAGGTATGTGATACACCATGCGTTTGAAGCTAACAATAATCGCGTATATGTAAGTAACTTGACTACATTTTGTATTTTCTTTTTTTTGGGGGGGGGGTGGTAAGTAACAATATAATCTCAACAAATCTGAGTTTTTAGCATGCGTTCGTAAAACAAATTCATATTCTTCTCTAATTTATGGATCCTTATCAACTGACAATCGTAATTCTTGGAATTCGAAAGCGATGCACAAATTCAAAAAGAGATCTGTAGCAATCGGTTGGAGAAAAATGCCAGGTGGTCTGTCATGGACGTGTGATTAAAACATTGTCGTGGTCACATTACTTTGTTAAATTGTAAATTAGACACGTCCGATACATAAAATGTAAAGCTAATGTATGATATAATCGTGTGCACACAACGCGTCATAACTGATGTTAAAACTGACAATAGCATCTAACTTACGTATTATTAGCATAAAGAGGCTCCTGTCACTAGAACTGGTCTGTCATGGCCCATGTCTGATTCTCACTGATCACTCTTTGAGCTTGCCAACTAAATTGAGTTTGAATTTAAACGCCATGCCACTGGCAGTGACAGGATATAAAAGCAACAGTAACCCATAACTTCACTTGCTATGATTCTGCGAAGAAACAGTGGATGAAGAGCATGCTTATAAGTCCCACAGGCGGTCATGTCACTTGGTATTGAGTTTTGATTAGGACAGTGTTCGTTTGCATCCTTATGGCGAAATGCACTGTGGTGTTTGACCTTGAAAGAGCTTACATTGTTAATTTGTTACAATTTAGGTAAATATTATGTGCACTTTGGACACTGCCTGTGACGCCTTGAAGATTTGATGTTCAAAGTTCACAATGCTCTTGATAAAAGAAACACAACTACCAAACCTAAAACAGACGTAAACAGATGTTTGATGCCATGCATTGGGTGTAAAGATTGTTGTTTTGTTTTTGGCCTGTTCAACGTGTTTAAACATGTCACTCTACAAACAATAGCCATATCTGAATTACATCGGAAATCCATGGGAACTCGTGTGACTTAAGTATCCGTTCCAGCCATCCACCATAGTAGATGACGTGTTTCCTCTAATACTACTTCATCGTGCATCAGGGGCAAATGTATTAATTTTAGCTGTCCAGGAATTATTAAGCAAAGATTTGAAGGAATAATTGTATGTTTCAACAACACGAAATGGGAAAATAGGAAATACAGCGCTGTTGTACAAATTGTATAGTTCTTGTCTTGATAAGTATAATCACTTTGTCGTACATCTTTTTTTCCTAAGTTATAGTCCCTGGTGTTAAATTCGTAAAAAAAAAAGGCTTTCTTCGAGACCATATGGACGAGCATGTGCACTTGGAGGAGGGGCGGAAGGAGATGTAGATCGAGCGTCCGATAGACCGAGGACTGGCATCTATACCAATGGTTAGCTACCTGTCGCACTCAAATCACAAATCGAAGTAACTATGATAGCATGAGTAACGGTTTAATATGTTAAATTATAGTTAGAAGTCAGAACACATAGTTTTTTCCTTCTTCTTGTATTCTAATTGAAATTATACATTTAAAAACAATCTTTGGCAGCTGCAATCGGTATATCGGTCCATCGGCTGTAACCAACTGCCTCATATCTGCCATTTCTTCTCCATGTTCCAGTGATCACATACCGAGGAATCACCATCTCCGAAACATAATATAGCCCCAATGAACTAATCGAGTAGCACGTATTTTCACTTATTGGAGTCTCTTTCTATCCCGGTCATTTTACACGTATACACGAAATTCTGGTGACGTCAGCCCAAACAAGTTTTATGTGATTGACCGAAATCCTAAGAAAGGAAAATTAACATGTCGATGAAACCCATTACATCGTTTTCCTTTATCGAGCATATTTGAAGGACATTTTCCACGAATCTAATAGAAAGAGTTAAGTTAACCCTAACTAGCGCGGGATATTTTGGGAGATCATAAGCTGGATGGGCCGGGGGGGGGGGTCGGGCTCGAAAGTCCCCTTAAGATCTTGGCCGTCGACCGCGCAATCGCAATGAAAATTGGGACACATGTTGCCCGCAAATTAATCTACAAAATCTTAGTTCCTTTTTTTCTTAAAAGTGGCTTTTTGCCAAAAAAAAAACTGCAAGGAAACATTGTAAATACAAGTAAAATTGTACAATTGTCGGGATAACTGATATTCAGGTTTCTTGTGGGGGTCATTTTGTTTCATGGACTTGGGTCGTTTTTTGAATCATATGGACTTGGGCTGTTTTTGTTTGAATCATATGGACTTAGGCTGTTTTTTTCGTTCATATATACAATAGTCCCGGCAATAGTCTACTAGTAAATATCTTTAAGGGAGAGTACGTAAAAGATATATCATTTTTGTTACTTACATGCTCCCTAGCAAAGTGTAAAGATTTTCACTAAGGAGTTAATTAAGAGTGCACGTTTTCACTCACTTTGGAGTGATCCCTAAGGTCACTCCAAACATGGTGACAAATACACATGTTCACTCCAAGTTAATTCCAAATTCTCTTTTCTACAATTCACTTAGAGTGAAAATTTTACTATTTTTTTCGACAATACACTACCACAGCTCCCCATCTCATGACACTACAGAAACCCACATTCCTCATTTTACATGTGTATGTATGGATAGTACGTTTGTGTATATGTCTGTGTAATATTTCATTTATGCTGAGTCAACCATTCATTCACTCGCAACACCAAGTACTCTGTCATCAAAACATAATTGTTGGACTATGACATGTTTATAAATTGCAAGGGACATCTAGAAACCCCCACCATACTCCCCCCATCCCTTGCACCAGGAACAATCCCACACACAAACATGCATAGAAGCACGTGCACGCACAGACAGACAGACAGACAGACAGACAGACTGACACACACACGCACACACACACACACACACATGCGCGCGCGCGCGCACACACACACACACACACACACACACACACACACACACACACACACACACACACACACACACACAACAACACATACAATACATACGAGTCAAGATTATTTTATTCTTGCATGCATGTATCAATGCATAAAGCTAGATTGTGCACAAAATATATAAAACAAAATATACATCGGCACAAGTGGGCGCTACATAACGGCCCAAGTGACGGCCTTGCTGATTCCATTTTTTGGTGGGCCTCCCCGGGCTACAATTTGTGTTAGGAAAACAGAACCCAACGGCACAAATTGTCGCCACTTTCACAAATTGTCGCCACTCACTGAACATGCATGTGTGAATGTGTAATCGGTGTCAATCGGGGAGGTTTTTTAATATTATTTTCTACAGTGGAACCGGGGATACACAGAAAATGGGGAGCTCCCCACTTTACAATACGTAATTAGAATGATGCAGTTACGCCCTCTACGTAGCTTAGGGGTAACGGTAGGGTATTGTTCTTTCTCCGCATTTGCATAGATGGGGACAAGTATGTGTATATGTGTGGATACAGACCAGGGTACTGGGGAAGATAAACTATTTCACACCCCTACCCAATTCGTGTGTATGCGGATCTCTTACAGGTGAAAGTTGGTATTACTACTACCTTAACTGGATATACATTTTCAAATGTATAATTTTTTCAGGCTGAACAGTAAATTTAACCAAATCTTGAAAAATAAGAAAAATATCGCCATAAAATTAAACTTCCTCGGTTACGTTGAGGAGTATCACACCTCCCCGATTGACACCAATTACACGTATTTGTGTGTGTATATATGTGTGTGTGTGTGTGTGTATGTCTCTGTGCAGTCTGTGTGTACATGTGGGTCAGGGGGTCAGGTGTCTGTGTCTGTCTTTTTGAGTCATGTGTATGCGCGTGTTTCTTCGTGTATGTGTGTCAGTGTGTGTTTGTGTAAATGTATGTGTATGCAAGTGTTTGTGTGTGTCTCTGTGTGTCTTCGTATGTGTCTTTGTGCATCTAGGTGTCTGCATGTGTCTATGTGTTTATCTGCCTTTGTTTCTGTGTTTGTGTGTCTGCACGTGTCTTTGTGTTTGTCTTTGTGCATATGTGTGCCTGTTTGTGTGTCCGTGTGTGTTTGTGTGTGTGCCTAGTTGTGTATGGTTGTGAGTCTCTTTGCGTATGTCTGTATGTGTCTGTCTGTGTATATGTTTGTTCGTGTGTACATCTTCGTGTATACTTGTCTGTGTGTGTCTGTTGGTATATGTTTGTGTGTATGCATGTGTCTGTTTATGTCTGTGTGTTTGTCTGTATTAGTTTCTGTGTGTGCCTGTATATTTCTATGTTTGTGTGTGTATCTGTGTGTGTCTGTGTGTTGGTCTGTGTGTTGGGTGTGGGTGTATGGGCTTACTTTTATAGGGGGTGTATGCGTCTGTGTATGTGTTGGTCACTGTGTGTTTGTATGTATGTGTCTGTGTGACTGTAGGTGTCTGTATGTGTCTCTGTGTTTGTCTGTAGAGTGTCTCTGTGTGTGGCTGTTTTATGTGTCTCTGTGTGTCCGTTTGTGTTTGTTTGTCTTTGTGCATGTATGTGCGTGTCTCTGTGTGTCTGCGTGTCTGTTTGTCTGTGTGCATTTGTACGTGAGTGTGTGTTTGTATGTATGTGTGTGTGTGTGGGGGGGGGTGGTAGTGGGTGTAGAATGGAAAAGAGGATGTACGCATGTATAGTGTGTATGTTTGCGTCGGTAAGTGTATATGTATATCAGTGTGTGCATGTGTCTGTGTGTATCTCTGTGTCTGTATGTTTCTATGTGTTTGTTTGTGTGTGTCTGTATGTGTCTTTTTATGTATCTGCATGTCTACGTTTGGCTGTGCGTATCTGGGTCTGAAAGTGTATATGTTTGCCTGTATGACACACAGACACACAGGTAAACACATACACATACACATACACACATAGACATACACAGACATACATACACATGATACATACAGAGACACACGGAAACACCTGACACACATGCAAACACAAACAGGCCCACACACACAGATACACACCTAGAAAGACACTCACAGACGCAAAGGCACAGTCACGCGAACAGACACGCCAGACACATTAAACTCATTGGCACACAGACACACAGAAACATACAGACAAACTAACAGCCAGAATCAGACAAACACACACACACATCCAGACGCACAACCACACATACAAAACACACAGACACATAGGGCCTACAGACAAGCAGACACATACAAACACAGACACACATACAAACACGCAGACACATGCATACACACAGAGTTATACATACACACAGGCACACAAACATACACACTGACAAATATACAGAGATACACACAGGGAAATACCGACACACAGACACACACACATACACAGATAAACACAGATAAACATACAGACACACACACACACACACACACACACACAAACAATTTAATGTGCTTTGACGGCTGGTGACAATTTGTTCTGTCAACTCCAGGCACAATTAATACAGACACACAGACACACACACACACATACACAGATAGACACAGATAAGCATACAGACACACACAGACACACACACACAAACAATTTAATGTGCTTTGACGGCTGGTGACAATTTGTTCCGTCAACTCCAGGCACAAATTGTCGCCGACGACAACTTGTGACGCGGTGACAATTTGCGCCGCACGTGTGTGTGTGTGTGTGTGTGTGTGTGTGTGTGTGTGTCATATGGGCACCCAACCCGTACGGTTTTGAACGTTCGGGCTCCCAGCCCGTAGATTTTACGTAACACGAAATGAAAACATCGTTTGGGAGCCCGATATATTCAAATGTTGGTTTGCCAAGCTTTTTTTTAAAGGGGGGGGGGAGTATAGATTTGCTTCTAAAATTATTCTATTCAGAATAAAACCTGTTTGTCGGTTTTTTAAAAAAGTGCAAATTAACAAAATAACGGTGGGATTCCCAAAGGGTACTTTTTTGTGGGCTCCCAACCGATACATATTTTGTTTACTAAATTACATTAAACTGTAGCTCTTCAAAAGATTCACAGTCTATTTACGATATTTTTGATTTTTCTGAAAAAAAACACAAAAACACCTTCATTGTTAAACACTAACTTACTTTATTCCAACACCATACGTTACACGAAATGACACGAACGGATGCCTTACGTTACCTTATGTAAACACATTATTAAACGAATGCATTCTTGAATTTGCACACACATTCTAAGTGTAGATTAACAGATATTCAATTTTTAGATCACCCACAAATCACAAGTGACACATAGTGACACACCCTTCAACAAGCAACATTTTTATGTATGCTTCGGCGGTTCCTTAGTAATTGTCTTTATTATTCGGAAACACTTTCCGGAATTTTCGCACTTTTAGGGAGAGGGCAAAATGTCCGCGGAATCAAACTGTCCGAGACCATCCAAAATTTGTCTGGGTTACCGAGTGGGCATCGTCAGGACATTCCGCCTTAATTTCTGCCACACTTCAACCTCTTCCGCAAACGCCCCAGGAAGCCTCTGCGATGAGGGTATAGCTTTATGAAGGCAAGCCGAAGAAACGCGGAATGATCCAGAAATTGCAGTGTCGATGCGTATTGTTTCAAGCCAACGCGCGAAAACGCCGCGGACACGGTCTAGACACGGAAGGGTCAGCAGGTTCTGCGACATTTCGTGAGCTCCCCGATTGATTTATATGGTATCCCCAGTTATGTTTACAGCCAAAACGCAGAAATGAATGGTGAGGTCATAGGAAACGGTGATTTTCCCATATTTTTTTTTTACGTCTGACGCGAACAGAATGCCAAAGTGACATATTTTACTTCCGCCATCCTTCCCAATCTTGTCAGCGCTCAGGTAGACGTTTCCCCTTAACAAGCATCCTACTTCGCGTATTCTTAAAAGATTCCATTGACTGTCTTTATCATTCCTAGACTGTTCTCCCTATTCCCATGCTTTCGGGAGTTATCAAATTTAACCATTTCAAAGTTTGGTCGAGACCAAAATTTGGATGCCGAAATTAACTTTTTGACACAATCGGCAGCTTGTCTAGAAAAGTCGTAAGGACATCGTCAGGACACCCCACATTAATTTCTTTAACTTTAGACCCTCTTCCGGAAACAGTCCAGAAAGACTCTTTGGTGCGAGTAGCTTCGCGAAGGCAAGCAGGAGAAACGTGGATTGATCCAGGAAAGCGCACAGCCGATGTGCATCATTAATAGCGACTGCGCGAAGCCACCCCTGATAAGACACGGAAGGATCAGAAGGTTCCGAGGCACTTCGTGATCTTCCCAATTGATTCAGAGGACACTCGCGGGTATCTTTGCAGTAATACGCGGGAATTTGTAGTAATGCCACATGAAACGATAATTATCGCAACCTATTTACTGTATCTGACGCGGAAAGAATGCCGAAATCATAATTGTTCCGTACATCTTGCCTATCATGTCGTGCCTGTAGTCAATCAGTCAAATCTAATCCACCCCCTCACTCATATTGACATTTGTCTCCGTCTCATCACCGTATCACCTCCCGACCAACAACAGATTATTTTTTTTTATGAAATGACTTAACCCAGGTCAAATCAAACCACCTATGGAGGTGGTTTCGCTCCAGAGCATCACCGGATCAACAACCGATAAGGGCGGGCGTCCACTAGAACGCCGACAAGATAAGGAAGGATGGCGGAAGCAATTAATGTAATGTCGGCATTCCGTCCTGGTCAGGCGCGAAAAAAAATTGTCGTATGTGTCCGCATTGACTTTGCGTGTATATGAGACATACGACAGTTTGCTTGACCGCGCGCATCCAAATTGCGGTCAGGAGTGTAAAAGTGGCTATGGGGATTTTGTACAGGGGAAATCATGAGCAATGAAACCGAAAATACATGCGTCTAGCTCTTTTGAGATTTCTCACCCAATTGCTTATTTTGAGTGAAAATAAAGACACTGCTTTTCAGAAGAGATCATTGGCCTTCCTGTCATACATTTTTCTAGGAATGAATATCCGTAATAGCTTTGCATGGGCAGTGGTAATATATAGTTAGATTTAAACTCGATTTTCTCGAATTCACGTTTCGCACCGTCGTATAGACATACGACGGTTCGGATGACCGCATTATTGAACAGCATAACAGCATTATTGAAAAGAACTTTTCTATGTTTTTGCGTACACCGTATGGAGTTGACACAGCCTCGGCATTTTTTTTTATGAAGTTAACTAACTGTCGTAAGTTGTCGTAAGCTCGCTTGCTGTGCCTGTGGAGCTGTCCCTGATTTGGCTTTTATGTGCATAGACGGAACTCTGTCGGAGTCGGATGCCTAGCCCTAGAGTTAGACTAACGTTAGAAAATATTCTAGATGTTAGTGAAGTTAGTGTTCGTAGAACAGTGTTACGTTAACGTTAGGCTTAGTTATGCTAGCCTGCCCTAGCCGCGGTAAACTAATACAAAAACAACGAATGGATGACTTAAGAGTACTTTACCTCATTTAATGCTACCCCCTGAATATGCTGATCATATCCACTGACATTGTGAAGTTGCAATAAACATTATCGTCTTTTACCACTCTTTTTATGTAGATCCTAACGCTAATTTCAGGTATGTAAAATAATAACTATCGGTGCATTCCGGGTCGATCGTCAGTGAGCGAAGCGCTCACATATTGTGCCATGCCAGCGCTCCATGCTCGTCGAAAACATGGACGAAGGTCAGAATTAGGGCAAGTCTACTGTGGTCGAGCAAAATGGCGTTGTTTTTTTTTTGGCGAGCAAAGAAATACTTTTTCTGGTAGAGGCAATTTGCTCTAGGTGTCGGATGTGGATAATAATAATAATATAGACTGGCTCTTACTTTCGGGAGAAACGACATATATTCCCCTCACCAAAAATCCGTATTGCCCTCGTCTTTGACTCGGGCAATATGATTCTAGTTCAGGTAATATATGTCGTATCCTTCTCAAGTCCATTCCATATTATATAAATATTTCTCTTTCACCCGCCAAGCCGGTAGCTAGTGTAATTTGCTTTAATGGGACTGTTAAGTGATTAAAATTTAGGGATATTTCTTTCATAGTAACGTAGTAAAAAGGTTTTCAATTAATGAATGAGCTACAATAATTGGAATTTAATCATTGTAGTGGAGGGGCCTATGTCATAAAAATAGTGATTTTATAAAGTACATGTTAATTGTTGGCAACATGTATAAACGTATTCTACTGGGTCTGACGATTCAGAAAAACCATGTTGCCATTTTTTAGTTGACCTTTGGTGACCTTGACACAAGGTCAAAGTTCAAAGTGGTCAAACGTCGTCCAAAGTATATTGACCTTGGTATCAAAATGTGGCTGGCAAATTTCACAAGGAGCAAGTATAGTAACATTCATTTAGTTATTTGACCTTTCGTTTTTCTGTTATTTGCAAAAAACCTAATTACAGACATTAATTTGCATAAATTTGACTGTATTCAGACTAGTCAAATCTAGAGACCACGGAACCATCTTTTGTAACTTTTTAAACGGATTCTAGTCAATTTGAGGGTGCTGAATCCAAATCTGATGAGTGCCAGACTCAAAATATTGAGCGTTTTTGTAGAAACACAAATATCAAAATGGCTGCTAAAACCCTTAAAAAGGCTCTTAGTACCGTACGCATTTAAGTCATCGTTTTCAACATATAGAGTGTCAAAAATGTTCATTTTTTTCTTCTTCCGACTTCTTTCTGATTTGAGGCAGCACCCTCAATTGATTAGATTCCATCAAAAAAATTAATATGTCCAAAATTTGATTTAGACATGCACTTTAATAGGGGCCAATATATCGGGTTTTATCAGGGTTTAGGCAGCCATTATGAATTTTGGCGTTTCTACGAAAACACCCGAGGTTTTTTGTTCGGCACCCATCTGATTTGGAATCAGCACTGATAAATTGACTAGAATCCATCAAAATAAAACATGTACATTGAAAAAGATGACAGAAATGTTTACGCTTAAGATTACAAAAACGTTGAGGGTTTCGCATCTGACATCAATTTGATTTGGAATAAGCACACTCAAATTGACTAGAATCCATCAATAAAACGTGTATACGTTGAGAATAATGACTGGAATGTTTACGCTAATGTGACCATAGTCCCCTTTTTAATAGTTTTGGTGGCCATTTTGATTTTTTGTGTTTTTCCAAAAACGATCAATGTTTCGAGTCTGGCACTCATCAAATTTAGAATCAACACCCTTAAATTTACTAGAATCCAACAAAAAAAATACAAAAGATGGTTCTGTGGTCTCTATATTGGACTAGTCTGAATACAGGCAAATTTATGCAAATTAACATCTGTAATTAGTTTTTTTTGCAAATAACAAAAAACAAAAGGTCAAATAACAAAATGAATGTCACTATACTTGCTCTGTATGAAATTTGCCACATTTTGATACCAAGGTCGATATACTTTGGACAACGTTTGACCACTTTGAACTTTGACCTTGAGTCAAGGTCAACAAAGGTCAACTAAAAAATGGCAGCATGGTTTTTCTGAATAGTCAGACCAAGTAGAATACGTTAATACATGTTGCCAATAATTAACATGAACTTCACAAAATTTTACATTGGCCCCCGTACTATTAGGCAATTATATCTCACAGGCCGCTAGAAGGCTTTAAAGGTTGTTCAAGAACAACCTTTGCTTGAAGATATTTGAAATTTGAATATGTCAGTAAACATGTCTATGAGGAGAAGTAAAACCATGGTTACAAATACAAAGTCGAGTGTTTGATATTAATGGGACCCACCGATTCGAGGCGGAGTTTATCCGGTGTTGATGCGGTGTTTTCAGGTTGATTATGAAGGGCTAAAAACAAGAGTGCCTATCCGGAGCAGCAGTGGATTGCCATCAGTTGTTTTGATATAACGAGGTTTTACACTGCTGGTGTGTGCAAATCAAGAGTACAATCCGTTACTTTACGTTACGTTACACTAAATAAGACTTACATACATCTTACATTACATTACACAAAACAACTTACACAAAACTAACGATATAATGCATTACATGAAAAGAGAACAACCTTATCTATAACTGTATACCAAACATTTATTTTTTTTTTGTATTTTTTTCTTTGTATTTTTTACTTTTTGGTGAGAAACTATTGAATATATATTAAATTTTGCATAATATATTAATATTTTGGACAGGTTTTCAGTGGTGTAGTATAATCTAAAGCATACATTTCTCAGTGCGATGACTAAATTTTTGTCTCAAAATGGATTAAAAGTTACGTTAACCCTAAAAGGTCCACGGGGGGGGGGGGGGCACAATGGCACTAGGTCATCATGTCTGTCACTTTTTTTTTTGATTTTTTATTGTTTAACTAAATGGGAGAGTTACTGTTACTAGTTTTTCATATGTGGTAAAACATGGAAGAGTTACGGTTACTAGTTTTTTGTTGCCTCAAATATGACATGAAAGTATTTAAAACATATTCAATACATTCCTTTGTTTTTCTTTATTTTCAAAAAAATGGCGCAACAATAAAAAATATCGAAAATCTTTTTTCTGCTATTTTTGTTTTCCAATTTTATATTATTAAATAAACATGATGTCATATTAGATAGTATAATTTCATCAAAAAAGTATAAAAGAACGAAGAAAGGGTAATTTTTCATGTTTTTTTTAACTCTTTGGTACAAACAACAGTGCATAATAATTCGTGTATAAATATAGGCATAACATTAACACTGTATGTAATGC
>JZLH01S0417095.1:613-11350 GCA_001188425.1 Eucidaris tribuloides
TTTTTTTCACACAAAGCACACTCACAACAATTAAAGGCAAGGTTCACTCTCATATCACATTGGTTTTAATAAAAGCAGAACAATGAGAGAAACATATTAATGAAAGTTTGGCGAAAAACCACCGAAGAATAACAGAGTTATGAGGTTTCAAAGTTGTAAATTTGTGACGTCACATGCGAGCAGCTCCCAATATGTCATGTAATATAAATTCCATAGATTGCCATTTTTTTACGGTTCATGACAACTGAATGGGTTTTGTTCATACTATCATAGAAGTATGTGTGAAATAATGTTTCTGATAATATTGAATGCACAGGTGAAATCATTTTCAAATTTCTGAGAAAACGGCGCTTTTATGGAATTTATATCACATGACATATGGGGAGCTGCTCGCACATGACGTCACAAATTTTAAACTTTGAAATCTCATAACTCTGTTATTCTTTGGTGGATTTTCACCGAACTTTCAATAACATGTTTCTCTCATTCTTCTGCTTTTATTAAAATCACCTTGATGTCAGGGTGAACCTTGCCTTTAAAAGAGAAGGAATGGGCGGGGTGGAGTACATGTATGTATGCTTTCAATTTTGTATTTTGTTTCAGGAAACTGTGTTCTCATGTCATTATCACAGAAAAGCAGTTTGGTTCAATCTAATACTGAGAAAGTATGTTTTCATTTCCAGAGGGAACTTGTTTGCCTTCTGAATTTACTTCCATGAACTTCAAAATTCATCTCCATCAAATTCAATTCTGATCAATAAATTCTCTTTTACACAATTTCCTGTATGTATCAACAACCTATTTTTGTACCAGTATTTTGTATTTTGTATTTATTTATTCATTTCATTCATTCATTCATTCATTCATGCATTTACTTATCTATTGATTGATTCATAACAAACCTGATTAAGTCAATTACATATTATCATTGTTATTAGGAATATTATTTTCTGTGAGAACATTTCCCTTGCCATGAGGTTTAGCACATTATACGGAAGATAATTGTGTCAATGCAAAAACTGCATACATTTGTTTATTAATCCAATAAAATCATAATGAAAGATTCAGTTGCTAACTTAACCATATCAGAAAACAAAATATCAGATATGTGATAATTTACTTTGTTTTATTTTCAGTTGGTAACGATGCCCTTTATGATATATATCATAAAACATGTCGGTGAGCCATTAAAAAACAAATCAATACTTTGGCTGATTTTTTTTCAATGAAATAAGGGTTTCCTTCCCAGAAAGACATTAGTCTTTCCAATAATATTTTAAGGGTTAGGGAGTTAATATTTCACCAAGTCTTACCATTCCCCATCCCCCCCCCAAAAAAAAAATAATAATAATAATAAAATGAATTACATATATAAAATAAGAACAAAATCAAGTGAATGTGATTTTTTTTTGTTATTATTATTTTGCAATATCTTAACTGATATTATCTTGTGTCATTAATAACCTGATCTGATGATGGACAAATCAGAAATTTGAACCATGCTTGTAGACATGTCATGAATGTTTCAACTACAAAGAACATGACATATATGACATATCAATGTTTGCCAGTCAACTCAATATTTAAACCATTCAAAGCCAGTGGATTTCATTTGCAAACATCCCCGCAGACCAGGAAAAGCTATTGATGAAGGGCTTGTCTGTGAAATCTGGGGGTCAGTGATTGCCTAGAATTGAAAAATGCAAAAGAAAAACAATAGCCATTTAGTGTACGTTCTATGGTAGGAATTTTTTTCTCATGAGAAAAAAATTCACATCTGAGTCTAACGGGCACTATAATTCCACTACAACTGAGTTTCTAGCTCCTATATTTTGCTAAAGGTTCCCAGACGGCATTTTCTTCTAAATGCCATTGTATTTACACAATGTTAATTTTTAGGCATGCAAAAGAGATCCCCTGCCTTTAATGTTTATGTTCCTTATTGTGCAAATGAAAAGCGCCCACTTTCACTTTGGCAATTAGAAAATACTTTCGTGACATGATGCTTACATCACATCAATGTCAAGGGCACAGTCTTAGCTTTCAAATGCCATTTGTCCTGTTCAATTTGCTTCTTTTAATCTTAAAGGCAGTGGATCTCTTTTGCATGCCTAAAAATTAACATTGTGTAAATACAATGGCATTAAGAAGAAATGCAATCTGGGAACCTTTAGCAAAATATACGAGCTAGAAACTCAGTTTTAGTGGAATTTGATTTTTTTTCGCGAGAAAAAAATTCCTACCATAGAACGTACACTAAACGGCTATTGTTTTTCTTTTGCATTTTTCAAATTCTAGGCAATCACTGATCCCCAGCTTTCACAGACATGCCCTTCATTAATAGCCTAAGGGCATGGGTTATCTTTTCCTGGTCTGTGGGGATGTTTGCAAATGAGATCCACTGCTTTTAAGATACGCTTCCTTAACAACGAAAAGGAAAAATCGCAATTGTGCCACTGTTACTACAGGCAATGATAGCATCAGACCCTCTTCCCGAGTAAAAGTGGTAAAATTGATTTTGCCCTTTTGTGGTTAACTTAACATATCTTGAGATTAAAATAAGCAAATTGAACAGAATGGCTTATCAAAGCTAAAACTATGACCTTGACTATGATGTTAGCAATTAGCATCACATCACAAATTATTTCGTAATTGCAAAAGACGGTTTTCACTTGCACAATTATTTTGGAGACACGTTGTAGTCTTTAGTAAGTATATGCAGAATGCAGATGTGAGTAAATAACAGTCATCAAACAGTCAAGTGCATTATATTTTGCTATATATGTTATAGCTTTATTACATTCACATAATGTACACTTCACATGATAAAAACCTTGACAATATATTGGTGAATATACACAAAAATTTAGAGTTAATTTGAGGAAAAGAGTTTTAAACCGTTACAACTAATTCTTCAAGATCATACACAGATTTAGTTTTGACTACCGGTATTAAACGGGGAATTTGTGAGAGTTTATTTTCGTGATGTTATTGCATTTGCTTTCACTTTGTACAGGTACATCAAGAAGTGGAAATTTTTGCAGTTGCTTGGTAATGAAATTCGTGAAAATAAAACCACCGCAAAATATTCAGCATATACAGTAAAATCCCCTAAAACTGTACCTGACAGATCTAATTTGAAACAAAGTGTCATATTTCAAGTGTTCTAATGCCCTAAAATGAAATTTATGTATAGCAAAAAAAAAAAATAAACAGTAAGTCCTTGAAGAGAAACTGGCTTAAACTGCAAGATAATATCTGGATGTATTTTTTTCTTACATATTGACAGTTAGTATGTAGTAAACAAGATGTCTGAACATTTACATTCACATGTAATTCTATAACACACAGGAAATGTTTGACTATGAATTTTTTTATAGCAGAAACCTTGAACTGTATACTTGAAACTGTTATAACTGTGTCTTTAATTAACAACTTCTTCATGATAGTATCTTGCCACACGAGCTGAAAGTCCTTACTTTGGGATAAAACCACTCTAGGTTCAAGTACACGGTTCAAAGCTGTCTTTTGCTGTCTAAATTTCATGGTCAAATGTTTAATACTTTCTAAACAATCACTATCAGTACTCATTGTGACAGGTGAATTTCTTGTGCTTTATACGGGATCAATATCTATCAGGGCACCATAATAATACTGGGGAATGAATGCTTGTTTTTCCACAAGTAAACAAATTCAAGATATATCCTTCCAGCCAGGCGATACATTCCAGTATACATTGGTATATGTTTCAACCAGTTTGGTTCTTGAGGCTTTTTAGACTGTTCACAATTATGTCAATTCCCTTTATTGTAATGAAATTGAGAACTACGTGCTGAAGTTGTTGAAAGATACCACTCCTATCATCAGTGTCCCTGTACAAATTTAAGTATCTTATACTATCTTATACTGAAGCCGAGTCTTATAAAATTGTATAAAAGCACATGCAGTGTATCCTATGGAACCAAATCCTCCAAAACTATCATCTGTCAATGCAACTTAGTCACCAAACACCCTAGGATATATTTCACACTGGATAGAGGGGGTAATAAATCTCTAGCGTATGAAAAATTACCTATCGTCCCCTCCCACAATATGATTACATACACAAGCTGTATACCGAACAAAAGCTAACATTATGTCACACAGCAACAGATATAAAATATATTGTATTTCAATCGTATAAAATGAAACATTTTACTATACTATCAGCAGATTGAAATCAGATGATCAGTTCATTAGTAAGTTACATTAAGAATGCAAATGAATTTTCAAATTTTGACCAGCTTTGTATAATTCATGTAAGCATACATATATAATTTTTCACATTACACTTTTATCATTCTTCATCACTGAATACCTCAATCATGAAGCTTCTTTCTTGTCTCGGAGTATAAAAGGCACCACTATCAGAACAAACAGTAATTGTGATTTACATACAATACAATGAATTTCAAACAAGTCTTTACCATCATATTGTGCCATACATGTGAGAAACTACAGTGAGTGCTTAGGATACGAGCCTGATTAGTTTTGATAGGTATTGACAAGAACTCCCATACACAAGACACAATGTACATTGTTACGACTACATGGAATGCATGGTTATATCACTTAGTGTCCATTTTCATTACATCTCATCAGTTGATAAATGGCACTTGGTAGAGTAGGATATGATTGAATACTTTCACCATTCATGTGTGCTGATTACTGATCAAAGATTATGCTGTACTAATGTTGTAGTGGAACAGGTATTTGGGCAACCAGTAACCGTTGTCTTAAAATGGATATATCCATTTGAGTATACATTCTGATGAAGCTTACTTGCCCATCGGCCGATGCTGATAAAAAATATTAATTATCTTCGATGCCAATTTGTTTTTTAGCGTCGGACATCAGTGGCTCAAATATTCACCTCCGTATGATGCTAAAATCAAGTGGTGGAGTTAACTTTTTAGCGTCAGACATGAATGGGTGCCGCAATCAGCTCTGTATGACGCTACAAACAAATGTCGCAAGTTTGTTTTTAAGCACCAGACAAGAATGGTGCTAATATTCAGGTCCATATGACACTAAAAAGAAATGTCAAGAGCTGTTTTAGCATCCTAAATGAATGCGGTTGTAAAACAAGGACGGATGCCAGATGCCTGAAACCATGAAAATGAAAACGGTAACTGTCGTTTACGAGCGTTTACCGGGGCACCCATTTCACTACAACACTATACTGTACCTCTGACGAAAGAGTAATCAATCAATATGAACGTCAATAACATAAAGAGGTTTTGTGGTGCACAGGTTTCAATTAGAATTTTGTGGCAAAGATCAAATCTTTATTTATGAGATTTAAGACTAATCATCAATCATAATTTCAAACATATATTGATCACTGCTGTGTGTGTTTAATCTGTAAACAAGAATACATGACACATGATTTTTCAAAGATTTTATAAATTCCCTGACCAGAAAAAAAATGTATAATAAATTCTCTAACTGTTTTGATTATGATATAAGGGACACCCTGCTCACACAAAATGCAGAGAACTCAATACACCATTCATAGATTATACTATGTGCTATTCACCTTCTGTAACAATTTCTGAAACAATGTACTACAGAAATACTGGTATATTTCACATTTTCACAATAGTTTATGTTGTCAGGGGAACAGCAAACCACAAAAGAAGCCAAAATATCAATAATGAGACTGAAGTAAATTTGGTATGGACAAGATTATTTCCTCCATGTTACATAATTCCTGTATGTTCAGGGTGAACTTCCTCCACATTTGGGTAATGTCGCTAAAATTAAGGATAACAAAGTAGGATAACAAACCTATTTTGCAACCTTGTATATTGGTAACCATTTATGACAAGAGTTATGGAACACGTCATGACTCTATACACCAATTCTACGATGACATGATTTGTCATGATTTCAGAGATATTTGCATCAACGTGGTCGTTGTGGTGGTTCTTCAATGTCTGGCAGTCGTCATCTCATTCATTCTTTTCATTTCATTGGTTAACCACAACCATGCAAGGGCATTCAAAACCAAACCTGGCACCGTAACAAGGTACCTTCAACATACCAGCCTTGATGTATTATGTCAATTTAATCTGACAACAAAACCTTCTGATCTCTATCGGTCAAGTTCAATGATGTCACTCCAATACTGGGGAATCTTCCGACACAGTTACGGAACCCATGGTGTTACCACAGCTGCAAGTGGTTCCCACACTGAGGAACCTCCTGGCACCTTCACAGAACCAATGGTGTTACCACAGCTGCAAGCAGTACCCTTGACTACGCACCATACCACGATGAGGTGTGATGGAACCACTTATTGCCACTTTCATCATGAAGTATAAATCTGGAAAATAATTCCTGCAGTCCGCACACAGTGCTATTCTTGGTACCTCAGGAGTTTTGGAGGTGCCAGTCATGGTGCTATTGATGGTTTATGGCACCACTCTTCGTGCTTGAGATGATTTCAAAGTGCCAGCGACTAGCCATGTGTTACCACAATTATTCTGCTGATACATAGGGTGCCATCTAGGACCATGCATGCACCTACACTTTTTAAGGGAACCTCAATGATAGTTACCACCAACATTGTTGTGCTTTGTGGTACCCCCGTTTAATTTAGCGGTACTGCATTTTTATGATGACACAGATCCAATGCGTGGAATGACCTAGCAGGAATATGAATGGTTCCATTCAGGCATTGACGGTGCCCTGCTTTGGTCCACCGGTACCACATCTCCAGCATACTGAGGCCAGCTGGCAACCTTAGTAATACCTGCCTGAGCCTTGTTGATGTTGTCCCTGGGCTGCACCGTATCCCGATGGATTTCCACTTCGTTGGCCTGGTGGGTAATTTGACTGAAAAAGAGAATAAATATTAAGAGAAAAATGATTACAAATCACAGGAAGTTAAACACACTATTGTGGAGGTTCAATTTAAACTAGAAATGTGCTGTGTCCACAGGACACAGATGCCCCAGCTTACAGCCATCAGTAAGCATTTCTTAACTCTCTGGTCCAGATGTGTTTTAATGTCATCTACCTACACACCAAATATTATTGACACCTGTCTCTCATCAGTTATTGTGTGGAAACCAATTTGCATATATAATGAGCTGTGACCTTTGACCTGCAGACAAAATAATCAAACTTGACCTGTATTTTAGTGTCATCAACCTACACCCCCCAAATTTTTTTAAATCCATCAAATATCTTTTCAGTTATCGTGCAGAAACCAATTCGGGGGATGGCTGCATGGAAGGAATGCTTATGCAATGCTTAATGCCCTCCTCCAGACTTCATCTGCGGGGACATAAAAAGGTCAAACTCTGAATACTGACCTACATAATAGTGCTTCAATGGACAAATAAACATGTTAAAATACAAATTTTTGAAAAGTTATTGCCACTGGCAATAAACATTCAAAGCAGTCTTTAGAAGAAACCTATAAAAGTGCTCATAGATTTTCACTTTTTTTTAAAAAAGCACGTAATTATTTGTTTTAATCTGCAATCTTTTCAGGACTTCATTTGTAGACCTTCTCAGAGACACTGGTAGCATGGGGAATCACGCACATCCATTTTTTTTTTTTTTTTTTGTAACTGGAAACAATGTCATACAATGCATTTAAGATGTTTCAGGATTCTATCTGTGACAATCACCATACCATTTCAAGACAACTTTTTCAGCTTTTGTAAAGGTGAAGGTTTATATACTTAAATCAGCACTGAGCTGATGCACACTCACATGAGACATGAGTAGCATGATACACTACACAGTATGTGTACCTCAGAGTTTTCAAATGAGAAACATTGTTAAATGATGCCTTTAAAATCAGAAAGAGAGAGAGAGAGAGCAGTACCAACTACAGCCCACATGTCACTAGCTGTGACCTCGTAAGGCTTCCGTCCATTGACGGTCAACGGACTGAGTTAATGAGGACTACTCCCACAAATGGTGTCTAAATATACACAGGTCAAGGCCTCACAATCAATGCAATTCTGCCCAATTACTGATGCATTGGTAATCCAATAAATACTTCTTTATTCTTTATTTAATCTTTTAGCCTCTATTTATTCCTTATTATTCTTTATTCATTGACATTTCTTATTTATATGTTGTCGCCTTTATTCCTTTTTTTTCTTCTTTTATAATACAGTCTTTTCAAATACTTTTTATCCTCTGAACACTATTGATGGATTTCATGAAAAAAAGATAAGCTACAGTAAAATTCTGATCCACATGTGTTCCACCTGTTTCACTCTCAGAACAGGAAATTATGTCCCACCTCTTTACTAATTTATTTATTCCTCTTTGTTTCTATGAGACACGGGTCATCGACAAGTCCTTCCTCTATAAAAGTATTAATTAATTCAAAATTTCTAAAACAGGTTAAAAATTGTAATAAATACAAAGAAGAACAGATAAATGAATATTAACCTAATTGTCACTGCTTCTCCACCACTATCCCTACTACTACCACATATACCACTACTACTACTACAACTACTACTACTACTACTACTACTACTACTACTACTACTACTACTACTACTACTACTACTACTACTCCTACACTACCCTACTACTACTACTACAACTACTACTACATACTACCCTACTACTACAACTACTACTACTACTACTAACTAACTGCCTACTGCTACTACAACAACTACTACTACTACTACTACTACTGCTACTACAACTACTACTACTACCCTTACTACTACTACTACTACTACTACAACTACTACTAATACTACTAATACTACTACTACTACTACTGCTACAACTACTACTACTACTACTACTACTACCCCTACTACTACTACTACTACAACTACAACTACTACTACTACTACTACTACTACTACTACATGTACTACTACTACTACTACGTCTACTGTCACTTCTAGAAATCGTTCTACTGCTACTGCTTTGCATGTTATTATTCACATTTATTATCAAGATGTTAATATGTGTTCAAAGTAAAAAAAAAATACAGCTTCCGTTTTGAAATAATTGTGATTTGAAAGATCAATATGAGGTATTAGATTACATAGAAATCTGAAATTTCTGATTTGTTCTGAATGCATGATGGCTTGCCATAATTTCAAGCTCAACTTAAGATTTAAGTTCAATTAAATTTTTCTGCAAAAGACAAACTTTAAAAGAATGAACTTTACAGAAATAAAGTAATTAGTATAAAAAATGTATGGAATTTTTCACAATACTGCAATATTGCAAGAAATCATCAAATACGCAATCTTGCAGCTATTAGCCATACAATAAAATGACTAAAATATGACTAGCTCTGTTTGAATAGTTACAAAGACCATCATAATCCTTCGATTATAACACACTTCTAAAGCAAACACCCACGGCAAAAACCTCTCATTGTGATAAGACTTTATTTTTATATTTCATTATATTAGCATCTATAAATCATAGTCCACCTAAGGACAATCAATAGTTTTCTGTGTTAATATCCTGCAAACAAAGTCAACAACTGCCCAGTTATATATCACAACTCTCGTCTGGTGGAATTTTCATCTTGTTTATCTTTCTCACTTTGGAATAAACTCGGCTGACCTGGCCGACCACAAAGCCCTTTTCGTCAAATAAAAGAACATTTTTTTTCGTCTAGATTTCATGCTGGGCTTTAATAGAGGGTTAAGGTCATCACTTTGTCCCAAATTCTGGACAATACTAGGTCTGAAAATGTCATATTGTATTTTAACCTATTGGAGACTAACTACGAGGTATCTCTGGCTGGGGTCTATGGGGAATGTGTGTTATATCAAAACCAAACCATCTTCAGCAGGTTAATGTGTAAGCTCAGAAAAACGGACAACAAAGTACAGTTAAATAAAGTAAAAGGACATTGATAAAACTTAGAATTAGTTGCAACTGTTTTCCCAGGAGTTTTTAAAAGTCTTAGTACATCTGAGAGCAATAAAACTGATCACATTTCTCTTTTCTGAATAGTTTCTCACACATTGGGCATTGACACATCTTGACATATCTAAGGCTGAACTTCATCATAACGGAAGGACTAGCAATAGAAATATCATGTTTTATCTAAATTCTCTGGTAGGTTTTGAGTTGAGTGTGGATTGTATTGGATGTCAGCACTCTCTTAAAATCCTCAAATTAACATTGTCAATTTATGGCAGCATCAAAAAGATATTTCATATGCTTAGTCCTCTTCCGTTATGATGAAGTTCAGCCTTAGATATGTCAAGATGTGTCAATGCCAATGTGTGAGAAACTATTCAGAAAAGAGAAATGTGATCAGTTTTATTGCCTCTCAGTATGTACTAAGACTTTTAAAAACTCCTGGGAAAACAGTGTCAACTAATTCTAAGTTTTATCAATGTCCTTTTACTTTATTTAACTGTACTTTGTTGCCGTTTTTTTCTGAGCTTAACACATTAACCTGCTGAAGATGGTTTGGTTTTGTGATATAACACACATTCCCCATAGACCCCAGCCAGAGATACCTCGTAGTTAGTCTCCAATAGGTTTAAAAATACAATATGACATTTTCAGACCTAGTATTGTCCAGAATTTGGGACAAATGATGACCTTAACCCTCTATTAAAGCCCAGCATGAAATCTAGACGAAAAAAAATGTTCTTTTATTTGACGAAAAGGGCTTTGTGGTCGGCCAGGTCAGCCGAGTTTATTCCAAAGTGAGAAGATAAACAAGAT
>JZLH01S0417161.1:3361-16019 GCA_001188425.1 Eucidaris tribuloides
AATGTTATGTGAAAATGTGATGCTATTATAGGCAGGTATACATACTAGCAGAGAATGTGAACACACATAAATATGTCTATTGTTTAGTTCAAGAGTTACAGGATGATGATGTCACATGAAGAATATGAATAAAGATGACCTGAAGGAATTTTTTAGAGGTAGGGCTTAGCATGGTGCAAAAAATGTTTTGGAAAATTGTTTAAAAATACATGATGCACATTTTCACAAAATACTTAGTGATTTGGTGATGTACATTCCAATAGGCATCAACAGAAGTCAACATGTATTCTGATTGCATGGGACCTTTAATAACATATCTACTGAATATACACATCCTCAATCAACTGCTCTGCACATCACATCACCTCATGTAACTTATAATCGATTTTATGACTGACTCACAAAACAAACAACAAAACACTTTTTTTTTCGAGTAGCACCTATTTGGAATTCTTTAATTGACAATGTCTCTTTGTGGTGATTATAATGTTAACAACAATAATAATACTTAATGGTTACTTATATGTATTTCCCATATTAATATAAAACCCAGTAAATGACATACACAAAAATTGGTAATAGAATACCTTGCATAACTGCATGTTAATTTCAGTTGAGGCTTTAATTTCTTTTTCATAAATACTAGTAGTCTGTGGTATTTTGCTGAGGATATGTTCCTTTGTGTACAAAGTGTTTCGCATAGTAGTACTTTAAATTGATGATTTTTGTGCACATGACTGTTACAGTATACAGTAACGAAATGAAGGCACTTCAAATAAATGACCCAGTATTCCAATTCATTAATATTGACAGCACTCTGAATTTTGTGCAACCAATTCCAAAGTACTGTAAAACTCCAAACAAACAAATACCATAAACTACACACAGTTTTACAAACATTTATTTTCCCACTATCTATTCAGGCTATTCACCTTGATTACGACAGTACAAGAATACAAATAGCAAATCTAAACATTACATTAGCAGAATATCATTTTTTAAAATGTGCATGTACATTTACCGAAAATAAACGACACAAACAATAACAGGAATATTGTGTTTTATACACTGTGTGTTGCAGGGTAAAAAAAGGTTATAAAAATCACTGCAAGTACACATCAAACTTTTATAAGAATATTATTAATGTTATTATTTCACACTTCATGTCTATAACACTGATAAAAAATCCAAATGTGAATAAATATGTGGTTTATACAGGTGAAAGACCAGAGCCCCTCAGTCTCGTGAAGTCAAATGGAAAGCTGTTAATTTAGTTGTTTTGATTTAATCCCCCTCCCCCTGACAAAAAGTAACAGTATATGTCATAAAGCATATGTTTTACCATTTATTTTTCTGATTTCACTTTTCAAGCTAAAGAATCCAGCATGTATTCAGAAGAAATAAATGAAAGTTTTTAAATGATTCTGCAATGATTTTGCCAATGTGCATTTCCACAGTTTGACATACCAAACTTGCTATATCTTTCCACTTTTCTATCATTCTCTTACTAGTCTAAGCAAATGACATATTTCATGTGTAACATGTTTTCCACTTTTATTGTACATATGGCATTGTTTCAGGCATGAGAATTCATGAAAGTATATATATATATGCATGTAAAACATCATTATAACTTCAGATTATCCTTTAAAAATGATGCTGAAAATATTAAAAATAGAGACGAATAAGTAGTTTAAGTTTACATTTAATTCTATTTGAAATTAAAAATAAAATAAACAAGTTACTTCCAATTCATTGTTTACACTGTTGACCTCCATGCATTACTTTGACAGTTAAATGAAAGGTTAAAATCGGTTATATGCATCAAAAAGCATTATAATTTGCATAGTGATTAAACTAATTCCCAATACATGATTGTACACCACCTGCCATAGTTTGGAAGACCTACAAATATTACAAAACACTCGCAATATCAATTAGACTTTGTCATTATATTTTTGACTTCTGTATAAAAATGTAACTGTATAAAAATACACTCATTGATCTGCATAATGGTATATACCTGAGGGATAATTTATTTGTTTTGTATATGCCAACTAAAAAAAAAATCTTGTATATCTGAATAACTTTAAATTACTGGCATCATGAATTGGTAGGGAAACATGTTAAAAGGCAGGGATAAGAAATCTATTTGCAGCATTTGTATTGTATTCAAGAACAGTGCATGGACCAAAGAGCATAAACATATAAATACGAAATTGTATAAAATATAAGTGCTGATATACATGTATAAGTAAATAACACAGGCTAATAATACAATCAAGACAACATATCTAAAGGTATAAAATTACAAATAGTTTTATTAAGGGTTTTACGTTCTACTTTATATATCAATTACAGTCACATGGCCCTCATCTTCTGCTCAAACTACGACTAGTCTCTCTTCCAACCATATTCACGACTTCAGCAGCTGGAGAAAGATCCTAGACTGAGTTTACTGCAGAGAAATCTGAAAAAAACAAAACGATGATATTTTGATATTTTTGATGTGAGTGTTCTGGAAGATCGAAGTAGAGATCGGAGAACAAATTCCTGAATGAACATAAACAACTTTGACCCGGCAAATGATATTTGAGGCCACGAGAGATAAAATGCATAAAGCCACAGTTTAAATGACCCACAGTTTAATTTATCTAAGCTATATAATCTCCATGCTCACAGTATCTTTGATATAGTCCTAACTAGAAACGTCAATGACTAAGCGCTCATCCGGCACTCGCAACATCAATATAGCCGAAAATTTCATGTGTACAATTATACTGGTGAACCAAGATTAAAATTGATGTCCCGAAAGAACATGAATATAAAAAAATTCGAGTGAAAAAAAATAGTGTCATCCCTGGAAGGGACAGAAAAAAAAATAAAGACTAATAAATAAAAAAATAATAATAATAATGAATTAAATATATGATTGCATCCCCGGATCTTCCGGGGCTCCAACTGATTTTGTGCTGGCAAAAAGCACATTTGAAGTGGACCAAATAGTAGGTACTTGATATGAATACAGAAACTGAACATGAATCGTTATTTTTTTGAATAAATTTCATAAATTACTCATACAAATTAATGGAGCAACAGTTAAAATCGGTAGCAATTTTAAGTGTACAAATCTTAGCTCTACCCAGAAATAAAAGCAAAACTAAATCAAAAATTGGTTAAGAAATGAATGAGAAGAAATCATTTAAAAGTTTATTTGTGATTGAATAAATTGGCATAAATTGCATAATGAGTATTCACAATTTGTGTAGAAGTCTTGAACCCCCACCACCCTAATCAGATCAAACAAACAGCAATGACAAAATCGTCAGAAATGTGAGAGAAGAAGCAATATTTGTTAATTGGATTAATATTTGCATAAATACCATAATTACATTAATGGAGTATCAATTTCAAAATCTGTGTAGAAGTTAATTGCAAGCCAGCCTACCAAAATAAAGTAAATCATCATTAAAAATGGTTGACGAAATGAAGGAAGAAGAAGCATTTTTTGTGATTTCGAAAATTTGCATAGAATTTGCATAATTGATTAATTTTAAATGCATAATTGAAATTAATTTCAAAATTGTGCAAGAATCTGAACCCCCACCTAGCCTATCCAGATCAAACAAACAAGAAATGAAAATCGTCAAGACCAATGTGGAGAAAGAACAATTTTTGCTTATTTGGGATAAATTTTGCATAAATTACCATAATAATCAATGAGTATAATTTCAAAATTCTGTGTACAAGTTAATGGGCATAACTGCGCCCCTACGCAAACTAAAGCAATCAAAATCCAAATCGTTGAGAGATGAAAGAAAAAACATTTTTGTGATTCGAATAAATTTTGGCATAATTAAAAATATAATGAATTTCACGATTCTGTGTAAAGTTTAACAATCCCCCAACCTAGCATCATAAGAACCTCACCCACAATCAAAATCGTTGACGAAATGACAGAAGAGGAAGCATTGTCAAAAACTCGTGGACGGACGACGGAAGGACGGAAAGACGCCGAACGCCAACGGCCATGGCAATAAGCTCATTGGGCCCTTCGAGCCGGATACTAAAAGGAAGCGCCTGTAAAAAACTGTACTTCAAAGTGACATTAGTGGCTAAACGAGTGAAAATCGCAGTATGACCTTCTCCTGACCTGTCACCTATTTCCCCCATAGACTACGGTTACAGGTCTGAAAATAATCTACGTACAGCGGGGGCGGAGGAGAGACGGGGGGGGGAAGAAGCATTATTTGTTTATCCAGGCATAACCATGGCCATGCACATAACATTCAGAACTTTTGTATGCTAGGATGTTTATTTGTCCATTTACGCACTATTATGTAGCTCAGATATCAAAGTTTCACTGTTTTCACAGTTTTTTAAATCGAAGCTCTACAATGTTAGCCTTTATCCTTAACTCACAAAGTCACAATTTCAAGGTTGGCACTTCCAACGTTGATAGAAACACAGGGCATAGTTTGTAAAACTGCCTATAAATGTCAGTACAGTACTTTTCTCACATTGCGAAGTGTATCAGGTGATGCAATATTTCTATTGCATATTTGACCAAAATGTCTGTTAGCCTTTTTCATCTCTCACTGGTTCATCTCAATGTTTGACTGAGCTCCACTTCTTGTGGTAATTTGATATTACATATTCCAAACATATCTCCTCAATTGAAATTCAAAATTGTAAATTTCTCGATGTTAAAAACATATTGTGCATATTGAATAAAGGGTATCAGATTTATTTGTTGAAACATTACTTCACTTAAATAATTATTTAGACATACACTAAATATCTAACACAACAGGACAAAAATTGAGTACAATTCATACATTCTTTGTTGCATTTTAAACAGTTATACATAAAAAAAAAGTTTGCAAAGTTCTTGTTACTCATTACATTTGAATTGTTACAAATAGTTTGGAATTTATTATTTCCTTCCTATACCTTACATATTTTATTGCTTCCATGACTTTTGATTGTACATGTTAATTATGTATTATACAACTAGAAAAGTGAACATAATCAGCCACATTTACTGATCATATATCAACAGGTGATAACAACACCAGGTTTTCACTCTTCTCTCTTTGATGAAGTGCATTTTTTTTTACTATCCTGAGGTGCTGTGTCAACAGGACTTTGGACTCAGATTCAACTCAAACTCAACTCAACTACACAGGAAGTTATAGTGAAGGGAAAACAAACATAGACTATGAATCATTGTATACATTACACTGACAAGGTTCAATAACAGAGCTTAACCAAATAGGGTAATCCTACCCTGCAAAGTAGAGCAATTATTACACTCTTGTATTCATGAGTGTGATGTGATCAAGAGTCATTTTTTGATAAGCTACATTTCAGCAGGTGAATAATGGGGGGTATGATTTCATATTTGATGATGGGGTTTTATTTTCAGTCTCAGTAGGTTTGTTTGTAAAGCCTAATTTGGCCACATTAACCACTGATGTTCTTTTTGGCACATAATGTAGTTGGTATTAGGTATATCAATCACCTACCACCACCACCACAATGCTACCACAAACAATGACAATATGATCTACAACAGCAATAACAAAACAAACAAAGAAATCATGACTGAAAAGATAACATATTCTTTTGTATAATCAAACAAGAGAAAGGATGTGCAACCCCAATCCCTCCCCCCCCCAAAAAAAAGAAGTTGTTTGCTAAAAATCACAACTTGCCACTCTTTTAAGTGTAGTTGGAAGAGTTTATTGTCCACAATAGAAATTCAATTTTAACCCAAATCTACCTCGGGACAAGTCTATAGTACTGTTAAATGCTGCAAATGCCCAACTGCAGGATTTTGCTTATTTCCTTTTACATTTCCATTTCAATTGAACACCTTACATTAAATGACAAACACTGTTTCCAAACTAGTAGAATCATGTATCAAAATTTGCATAGAAATTGCTGCCCTTTACATTGAGATACAATTTGTCTTTTTCACTTCACTCATTTGGGTAAAAACAAATAATATCTGTGAAATGGCCAGGCATGAAGGGGGTTTTCACAGTAAAATACAATGTGGGCTAATTTAGTTGCACCAGATCGTGAACCTTGGCTAAATCTTAAAAGAAATTACAAACAGATTCCAGCGGACTTAGATTTTATGAGAAAAAAAAATTTGACTAAATTTCACATTTGTTTGACAAACCCTTATTTGCATAACTACTCATTTCTAACTCCAAAATGGGAAGAAAATTTTCCTATTGAATTTCCCCATCAGAAAAAAAAATCTACTATCTTTTTCACACCCATGCAAACATAATATCTGAAGTTCACTATTTTGAATATGAACTATACTCTGGCAGATACTCGTATCTCAATTGATAAATTATGTTTTAACACAGATTCTCAAACACGTTTGTTTTGTCATTGCTATTGTATCTACAAAAGCTTTTATGAAATACCAGTACATCTAATTATTTTCTTAGGTATTTGTTGTTAAGTTTCTTTCTTTGAGTACTCAAACTGTACATTTCTAACAGCTAACTTTTTGACAGTACCTTTTGCATGAGTTTCTCGGGTTTTTGTTTGTATGATACTTTAAAATTCTGGCAAATGTTTATTTTTTTTAACCCCCAAACAATAAAGTGCATCCTTCTACAAAGGAATGATAGGGCCCAGTGTTACAATACAATGGGATATGACAAACAAAGGCAAGAGATTGTGAACAATATGTTAACATCATTTTCATCCAAATTAATTACAGAATGTGTAATATACGTCCCCACCACAACTGTAAATTTCTGGAATAGCACTAATTTCTGGATGGTCTTGCTTAACCCGTTGAAGACGAGTGACGAGATATCTCGTCATGAGGTCTATGGGAAATGCGTGTTAAAGCAAACACAAATCGTCTCCAACGGGTTTAAGCAAGTTTGTGTCATGTTCCATGCAAGTTTCCACAATACATTGTATGAAATTTCACATAAGAATTGCACCCCCCCCCCCCCAAAAAAAAAGTATTTCTATTTGACACATTTGTGTAAACTACTAGAAATATTGTAAGTGTTCCCGGTTATCAAATGATGTATCATTTGTTTGTAATTTTGTAAAAATTTGCATACTTAACGAATCACACAATTCTGTGTGATAGTCTGGAAGCCCTCACCTACATGTAGCTTCTTTATCAGTCACAGTAATTAGAATCAAAATCAGTCCAGAAATGAAAGATAAGCACATTTAACATTTTGATCAAACACAGACACAAAAACAAGACACACAGATATACACACGTTTAGTGACCTACCTCAATTGCAGGGAATCTCGTTTCCCTCTGGCGAGGTAGGGCAGGTACATGTCACTTGACCCCCTGGGGTAGGGAGGCACAGACTACTACAGCCACCATTTTGTGAACCACAGCCATTGTTGCCTACACAATGAAACAAAAAATAAAGGAATTATCATAGTTTGCTGACCATTATAGCCGAGGTAAAAAACAAGGCTTATATTTGAGCAATTATAGTCAGATAAAAAGACAACCATTTAAATCATCTGACTGTTAGTCAATATAACATTGCACGAAAGAAACAACTGTAACACAATGAAAGGGAAACCCCCTCTTAGTTTTCCACTCAATCTGCTGGCCCGTTAGGTAACAGAATATCATAATTTATTGGAAGAAAACATTGGAATTTCTTTTTTAAGCAATGTACAAATTGGGGAAATCATTATCAATGTAATGCGAATCATGTCAACACTTTGGCATATTTGTTTTTCCCAATTTCAGTTTGTTTTTAATCATTTGCTTTAAAAGAAATTATACTTAGACAGCTCACAGGGATTAAAATTTATTTTTAAATAATGCATACAGTCAACTTGGCTTAAGACAAATTGACTGGGACTATAAAAATACCTCTAACTTACAGAAATGGGCTACATAAACAAATAGAAAATAATGAAAGGGGAAATTGTATCAACCTTGGACTAAGGCAGATTGAACTTTATTTTGGAATGTAGATTGTGTTTTGCTTTGTTTTGTCTGACTTACCAGCAGGGCATGATGTGATGGCAGCGAGGCCGTAGACCCGGCCATTTCCTCCTTGGGGCAGGGCAATAGATTCAGACACTTGAGCTCCATTCTTGTTGACTGATTGAACATTGGTTCTAAGGGGCAAAAAAAAAGGATATGTAATACCAATTAGGATTTTCTACTCCCAAATGGGTCCTTAACTGGTAAAATATAATAAAAAAAAGAGAATGACTTGATAATATAAGTATAACAAATCAATTACTACCCCCCCCCCCCCACTAAAAAAAAAAAATCAATCAATCAATCAAACAAACATGTTCGCTAACTGGGGTGTATTTCCAGGCTGGAAGGTTTTGTCTTGAATCTGTTTATCTGAGGAGGAACAGGCTAACATATACCATTACCAAATTAGAATATGACCCTGATTAAAACTGAACCAATACAAAGCTATACAACAACTAGAAAACGTCAATGACGTAGCGCTCATCCGGCATCTCGCAACATCATCCGAAATTTCATGTGGTACAATTTTATACTGGTGAAAAGATTAAAATTTGATGTCCCGGAAGGAACATGAATATAAAAAAATTCAAGTGAGAAAAATATTAGTTTTCATGCCCGGAAGGGATCATGAAACAAAAAATTAATAATATAAAAAAAATAATAATAACTACTATGAATATATATGATGTGCATCCCCAGGAATCCTCTTCCGGCTCCATATCTGATTTTGTTGTTGGGAAAAACACATTTGAAGTGGAACCAAATAATAGGTATTGATAGAATAAAACTGTGAAATAAATTTCTTGTTATTTTTGGAATAAATTTGCAATAAATTACATAGATTAATTAATTGGAGCAAGTTTAAAATTCTGGGTAGAAGTTTAGTGTACAACTTAGCTCTTACCAGATAAAGCAAACTAAATAAAAATTGGTTTGAGAACATGTAATGAGAGAAGCATTTTTTAAAATTATTTGTGATTTGAATAAATTTGATAAATTTGCAAATGAGTTATTTAAATTTGCATAATGAATTAATTTCACAATTTTGTGTAGAATTGAAGCCACCTGACTAGTCAATCAAACAAACATGAAGAAATGGTAAAATGTAAGAGAAGAAGCAATTTTGTATTATTTGGATTAATTTTGCATAAATTAACATAATTAAGTAATGGAGTATAATTTCAAAATTTGTGTAGAAAGTTAATGTGCAAACTCAGCCCTACCGAATAAAAGAATCACAATTAAATTGGATTGGAATGAAGGAGAGAAGCATTTTTTGTGATTTCGAAAAATTGCATAAATTGCATATTGATTAATTTTAATTTGTCAGATTGATTTTTCAAAATTTGTGGCGAAGTCTTGAAGCCCCACATACCTATAAATCAAAAACAGATATGAAAGGGTCATGAATGTGGAAAGAGAAGCAATTTTGTTATTTTGAGATAAATGTTGCATTAAATTACATAATTAATGCAATGGATGTATAATTTAAAATTCTGTGTAGAAAGTTTTAATGAATAACTAGCCTACAATAAAGCATCAAAATCAAAATCGGCTTGAGAAATGAAGGAGAAGAAGCATTTTTGTGATTTCGAATAAATTTGCATAAATTAAAAAATATAATGATTTCAAGATTTGTGTAAAGTTTAAATCCCACTAAGCCCTATGCAAGGAACACATCAGAATCAAAATCGGTTGAGAAATGACGAAGAAGAAGCATTTTCAAAACTGTGGACGGACGGAAGGACGGATGGACGCCGGACGCCACGCCATGGCATAAGCTCATCGGGCCCTTCGGGCCGGATGAGCTAAAAATTTACCTTTCATAGCAAATACTGATGGTTACTGTTTACAAATTTTGTGAACATCTGACCATGAAATTTTCACATCAGAAGTTTAAACAATGTACTAGAGCCACAATACAACTCAAGAGTTGATCACAGAGTTACTGATATGATCAAATAAGATTTTGGTAACTTTTTCATTCATCTATTTGTTTAATTTTGCTCCACACATAATGATCAATAAGTCCATCATTAAAAGTAAATAACATGATTGGGAAGACTCTCAACTTAGGGTGAAACTATTCTATAATCAAATAAACTGTGCAAAGGATTCTACTGTGAAAATCTTGATGTCAAACGTTGACTGATTTAAGAAGAACTACTGTCAATGTCTCATGTGGCAGGCAAATCTGTTGTGTAACTTTCTATGGGATTTACTTCTCTTGGGCCTCGAGAGAAATAAAATATTTGTATGTTCATGCTTGATTCTTTTTAAGTAAACAAAGTTAAGACAAATCCTTCCAGCTGGTGTATAGTTGGTATATGTTTCAACTCATTTGGTTCTTGGGGCATTTTTTTAAGTAAACAAAGTTAAGACAAATCCTTCCAGCTGGTGTATAGTTGGTATATGTTTCAACTCATTTGGTTCTTGGGGCATTTTCAGGTGTTCCCAATCATGTCATCAACCCTATAAGTTGTCAACCAGAAGCCAATTTATGCAACATTTGTGCAAGTTATGTCACATTTACCAGAATATGAATCACTGGGCCAGATCTGTTTACATAATAATTAAATGAATAAAGCTGGCCTTGGGATGGACTAAACAGCTACCTCCATGCATAACAAAGTCTAAATTGGTATTAGCAAGAACAATTTTGGGTAATCTTTTTTTAATTTTACAGGTAGTTAAATGCATTGTGTAGGCTAAGATTCACTAATCCGTTGTATGGTCTCTTTCCCCCACTAAGTGGCTTATTAATGGTCAGTTGGTAACTGGTTACTTTGGCTTCAGTATGACTCATGAAAGTGGAATCTGGTAATCCATAACAGAAACTACCCACAATACACTACTGGTTTGACTACATGTTAATCATACGTTTATTTTTCTTCGATTTTTATTTGTTTCGTTTTGTGAAGTAAAATTAGAGTGGGGTGAATGTTATAGACTCTACCAGTAAAAATGCTTTAATTTCAGTTCATGAGAGTATTCCTTTTATATTTCCCTCTTAAAGTTTTTTTTTCTTTTACAATTTGCTTATTGGAATTGAAACTAATGTTTTGGAAGCATGATGTACATTCAAATATTATACCAGTATTGGCTCCATCAATTACGATGATGAAAAATAATGTGAGGAAAATTGTAAAGATAAAATAACACCAAAATATATTTTGACTGAATTATCAGTATTTGTAATAACAACACCTTGTTACAAAAGGACTCAAATCCACGGAATATCACAAACCATTGTAGGAAAATGGTGAAATAGATCAACATTATGAACTGATAACATTACATGGTATTCAAAGCTGCAAAATTTAAGCATTACATGTAGTAAATTTGTTTGAAATATGTGATATATATGTGAAGCAGCAGAGTGGCTTTTAATTATGTCAAAACTTAAGTTTCCCGATAAACTTCACTGGATGAAGGATGCTAAATGAGTGAGATGACCATGCACACAAAAGATGCTGTGACTGTGGCCATACATGTCAAACCGAACAGGCCTAGCCAGGCCAAACAATGAGGGCACACCATATTTCGAATAACAAATAACAAAACAATTCTCGGTATTTGCAATACAGTGAGCCATATACATGTATCAGGTCCAGCAGACAGGCCAATTTCCAACTTTGGCCTGGACATCAGTTCATTGCTGCAGCATTGTTGCGTGGCCATTTGATCCACTGTATGTCTTTCATCCACTGGGTATTTCTCAAAATTTTTAAGTTTGGCAGTTTGTGAATAGCATTCTGATGCTTCACAAATGAAAACCATGGTATCAGCAGCAGAATTACTCCCACAAAAACGATCTAAACATCGCAAGGAAATATGCAGCATGTATTGTTGACATTAAATGTACAGTAGCTAGGCATGCCCAGCCTTGGGATTTCCCACTTCCAGCTTCATGATATCTACTATTTCCCATGAGGCATTGTGGATTTCACCCTGTCCGTGGGACACGATAGGTGGGACACGATAGGTGGCGCACCGTAGTGCGAATACTGAGAATTGATTTTTCTTACGTTTGCCAGTCAGTCCAATAAAGGTTCTGCCCGAGAGACGCCAGACTGAATGGATACTGGGCATTGTTGAAGACTGTGTAGCGGGACCGAGGATCTCCATTCAGGTTCATGCATTCCACCTTGTTCGTGCCTACAATTGTATGGAAAAAGAGAGGTGTGGAACTATCACAGTGGATGTAACCCATAAATCTATATTGCAGAAGTTGAATCAACATCAAAAAAAAGATTCCCACCCTCTAAAAACTGATAACACCAAAAAGTCAGACAAAAACAAACTTTTTGATAATATACAAACAAAATAAAATCATAACAAAATGCCGAAAAGAAAGAGAAAGATAATAACAACGGAAGAAAAATACAAAACACAACACTTTGATTAAATAAATTCATTCATCATATATAACTTTTCAAATACAATTTGTGACAAATATAGAGATTTTGGTCCCTTCTCCCTTTGATTATCATTTATTCATCCACATGCAACCCTATTCACTAATCTACTCAACACATACTCATATAATCAATTATTCATTTTTCCTAAAGTATTATTATATTTACACTATTTACAGAATTTAGTTTTCTTCTATTTTCAGAATTAATATATAGTATTTAGCAA
>JZLH01S0417161.1:22425-33843 GCA_001188425.1 Eucidaris tribuloides
TACCGGATGCATATCACATTATAGACTCCAGAACTGATAGACATTTGTACTCTTTTTTGCCAAGGACCATATGTGATTGGAATAGCCTATCCCTGGCTGTAAATTCCCTACTGACGTTAGATACATTCAAAGCTGCTTTAAGCAATTAATACACACTAATCCATCGCGTCTGCACCTGACCACAGCGTTATGGAACCCTTTAGTTATGTTGCTGTGTAACCAGTGATGATGATGATGATAATATTTGGGTTGCAACTGAAACAGGGCAGGTAGCACCTGTAAAGAATTTTGTTTTCACCCTAATGTGTATGTATGTATACCACCAAGTACAGGTTTGTGGATTGAGTACCATGGCTTAATAAATTCTGAATTTATATACAGGTACACATAAACATTATCACAATGATTAAATGCATAAACCTACATTTATATTTATTAACCAGTCATCATAATGTTCATCGTTTTTACCTCTGCAAGTGACACCATTCCCCTCATAGCCAGCTTCACACACACATCTGAAGCCACGCCCCTCTGGGTAACAGTCTGAATTTGAATCGCAATCAGAACACAGAGGGACAAGTTGCTCTGTGACAAAAAAAAATGGAAAGAGAAATGAATGGGTTACAGGCTGCATTCATATCACAACATACAAGGTCTGCAAGAAAAACTAGGTCCGTTCTAGAGGTGGCAAAATTTGATCTAAACCTCATTCGATTATCGTGGCAAAAACATCGTCGATAACACGATTTATCGCCTGAGTTGAAAAACAGATTTGTGATGAGCAAGATAAATCTATTTTACACTTAAATTGACAGTACACTCTTTAGGGCTGTTATCAAAATGTGGTCAAAACAATGTTGCTTTCTGTAGACCCTCTTGTAACTAGATCTGGAGATTTGTGGTGCCAACTGTTTGTAAATGGCATTTTTGGTTGGCAGGGTGTTGACAGATTTGTAGACAAAATACTAAATGCACTACTGCTCACGCACTACCACAAGTTTGATTGCTGAACAACATGGACTGATGGAGGTCTGTCTTGTTACTCCTACCTCCCTGATTTTATCTCTCGTGTGCAGAGTATGGGGGATTCTTGGACCCTCTCACTGCAGTGCATGCATTTACCCCATTAGGTTTTCATAATCGATGGTATTTTGGGTCATATCGTGCCTCTGGCGATATTTTGAAATAATCATGAGATCATTATCGTGTATTCAATATTTTTACAACATCGTCTAATTTCGATATTATCCAAACATCGGCCAGCCCTAGTCCATTCATCTCAAACTTAATACGGCAAGTAAAGTTTGTGATGATCACTAATTTGTAGTAATTAATCAAAAAATTGCAATCTCTTGTGCCAAGTTGACTCTTACTAGTTTTGATAATTTGTTTTTAGTATTATTCTGTATCAATTTTGTAGCAATCTGTGACAATTACAGAAATTTTGCTCCACTCTCCCTTTATCGTTTATTCATCAACATGCAACCCTGTTTTTATGCAAAGTATATATTTTAAATGACTGAATTTTGAATGAGAAGATTGTTTAATTAACTCTGTTATGTTTTTACAAAATGTGTTATAAGTGCTACAGCAGCTGTTTCATGCTTACAATATACCACATCTGTTGCTTGTACTACTTTTACAATTTGCATTTGTGTGAATTGTCTGTGTTTTGTTTGTGAGTGTGTGTCTGATGAGTGACCAATTTTATTAAGCACCTTTTTTCCATACAGACCATCTATAATTATCAAAGTAAATTTTCATTCATGGATATCTTGAAAGCGACAGCATAACTTTACAGATCTTTGCAATCTTGGCTGTTACTTTCTCCATTTGAATATCATTACACAACCCAAATATCAAAGTTTTACAATTTTGTAGAAACTACCCACAATGTCTTTATCAAATAAATGCTTTGAAATGATTCTGAATAACATCATTGCCAAAGTTGAAATTTTAAAAAGATTAAAAAAGGCTAAATTGCATTGAGAATGGGGAAATCAAGTTAAATTCTTGAGTGTCTGGAGAATATCAAGAAACTTGATGCCACCTCCCCCCCCCCCAATCCCCGCCCCCATCACCCAACAAGAAGATCCGGAAAACAGATTGGTGCACCTGTCCACACACATTCAATCACATTTAAATAAATATTGATTGTGGTACCCCCCCCCCAAAAAACGATAAATTATCTTTTTATTCTTCTAACCTGGTAGGTCACAGTTATAGCCATCACCCTGGTATCCAGGATTACAGGTGCAGGTATAGCCATTCTCCATGGGACGGCATACAGCATTCACATCACAGCGGTTGCTGGTGCATGGGTCCACTGTCAAACACGGGATAGACAGGAAGCAAGTGATTACAATAGGGTTCCCAACATTTCATGAAAATAAAATTCCCTGATGGAGTTAAAAATTCCAGGATCATCGTTCTGACATGAAGTGAGAAAGTCGGACCACAGGACAAACAAATTTCTCAAATTCCTTGACTTTTCCCTGACTGGAAAAAGGGGCAGTTATTTTCCAGACTTTTCCGGGGACCATCAGGGAAAAAAAATAAAATTACCTTCTCGGGGGCTAGTTTTCCCGTTTCATATACTTTTTTGTATTGAACCCAACGGCAAATTTTGGGGACAAAATCGCCTTGAGCCCCCATATTTTTTTCCCTGGGGACCATGTTACAAAGAGTGGAATCTACAAGCAAAAAAATCTATAGTTTAAGGCAGAGGTTCTTAATTAGTCTTGTTGAAGCACCATATTTGTCATCGAGAATATGTACTGCTCCACTATCCAACACATGAAGTGGGGTTAAGGGTCTTGCTTAAGGGCCCCTGGTGGAGGTGAAGCATAATGCACTCAAAGTTTTCGAAAATCAGTCTAAAATGGAGTAATAGAAAATGAAAACTGCCATGTATAAGACACTTGCTCTATGCGAGACGACATTCAATAAACATATGAACTATTTTTTTTTCATATGTTGCTGAATATTCCTCCACATAACACTGTATCCCATATTTTATTTAAAGGCAAAGTTCACCCTGACGTCAAGTTGGTTTTAATAAAAGCAGAAAAATGAGAGAAACATATTAATGAAAGTTTGGCGAAATCCACCAAAGAATAACAGAGTTATGAAGTTTCAAAGTTTTAATTTTGTGACGTCACATGCAAGCAGCTACCCATATATCATGTAATATGAATTCCATAAAAGTGCCGTTTTTCAAAAATTTGAAAATGATAGGTACCTGTACATTCAATATATTATCAGAAACATTATTTCTTACATGCTTCTATGAAAAAAAAACCCATTCAATTATCTTGAACCATTAAAAAATGGCAAATTATGGAATTTATATAACACGACATGTGGGGAGCTGCTTGCGTGTAACGTCACAAAATTAAAACTTTGAAACTTCATAACTCTCTTATTCTTGGTGGATTCTCGCAAAATTTCATCAATATGTTTTTCTTACTTTTCCACTTTTATTAAAACCAACTGGACATCAGGGTGAACTTTGCCGTTAATCCTGAATCTGTAGCTCTTGAAAGCCCTGTATGTAAAATTATAAGCTAACATTAGCGGTAAGCATCACCGTTACCCGAACAACAGCACTGAAATGAAACATTCTCTACAAAAACTGTCAGCTACACTAATGTATTTATTCATCATGACATACGTACTTTGATAAAATAGTTTATCCAGGAATACAAAAAGATGAAAAGTGATACATCATGTGCCCTAACACAATGGGTGATTTCAAGTTCAGTGTTGGTGTTGAGGAAACAAAATCGTCTGCTAAACTGAGCTCCAACATCGAGCTCAGTTTAGCAGATGATACCGATTGCACTATTGATTGCACAACACTGAGTGACGTCGCGCATGATTCATGGTGTTGGCTAAAAGAATGGACAAATGTTACAAAATGACACCAAATCAATACTGCCTGCCAGAAAAATTGTATGAATCTGAAAGACGGGTTACTTTCCTCAATTTTCATATGGAAGTTTTAAAGGGAAAAAGGTACTTTCAGCGGTTTGCATCACACGGCGAAGCTTTCTCTATAGCCAACACATACACGCATGTCATCTTTGCCAATAACAAGACCAACACCAACACCGAACTTGAAGTCACAAATTTCCTAATCCATAGGGCCCGGTTTAGTGTTGAAGAATGGGAAAATTAAAGCCAAAGTTTAGTTTTGGGAATTTTTTGTTATTTGAAAGCTTTATGCCCCAAAGTCATAACCCTGCAATAATAGATTCTGAATGTCTTTAGTTTTTTTTTAATTTATAAATATATATATATATATAACTATATTAACTATATATATATAACTATATTAACTATATTTCATATTATAGCATCCAAAGGGTTAAAAAGGCTTTAAGGTTACATGTGTTATACCTCATATAATCTTTTTAACCCTTTGGATGCTATAATGTAAAATATAGCTGAAAATGTTGGGGGTCCCCCCCCCCATTTTTCATTAATTAATTTAAAAAAAACTAAAGACAAAAAGAAGGTTATGTGAGTTATACCTCATCTGAAAGAGCAGAGTCTGCTCTTTCAGATGAGGTATAACACATGCAACCTTAAAGCCTTTTTAACCCTTTGGATGCTATAATATAAAACATAGTCGAAAATCTTGGGGGTCCCCTCGAGATTTTTCATTAACTAATTAAAAAAAAAACTAAAGACATTCAGAATCTATTATGGCAGGGTTATGACTTTGGGGCATAAAGCTTTCAAATAACAAAAAATCCCCAAAACTAAACTTGGGCTTTAAATCATCAACACCAACCATGGTACTTGGTTCAGCAGGTGATATTTAACACCAGCTTCAACAACAACTTGTGGAAGTACATCATAATTTTCAAGGTCAACCCGACATCAGGCCTGACTTCAAGTACGGTGTTATAGCCGGTGTTGGTGTTATTACAACACCAACACCAGATTTCAACACCAAACTTGAAATCACCCAATGCTATATATACCCACCTCTGGTGCAGGTACGTCCATCTCCACTGTAACCTGCCCGACATCGACAGGTATGTGTAGGGAAGGGTTCATAGATAGGGTAGCAATCGGCATTGACATCGCAATCACCGACCTGGCATGGGTCGACTGCTACTCCTTCTGTGAAGAAAAAAGTAAAAACAATACACGTAAATCCAGAAAAATTCTCAGTTGTACAATTTAAGTGTGTCCATGATTTGCACACCCCAAATTAACTTATCAACCAAATAAGCTACAATAATCTGAAATGTACAGATTCACATAAATATTCACATAAATATTCACCTCTCACAAAAGCCTTGGAGCAGAAAAGCCAGGTTTCATGAAAATAAGCACTTATAAAATTCAAACAAAATACAGAGCATAACATCGCAAACTGAATTTGAATTTTTCCAGCTGTGAAAACTGGTCTCATTGCCAAACTTGATTTGTATATTATCTAGTGAAAACTCATTACCTACTCATCAAAGCTGACTAGGTCAAAAATTCACACCACTGCAGTCAGACGATTGTCACACAATCTCTGTTAGAGTCTCTACCAAATTCAAAATTAGAGGTTGAAAGCTGCAATCAGTAAAATACAACACAAGAAATGGCATAATTTCAAAAGATTTATCATTTATATTTCAAAAACTTTATAATGTATGAATCACATATTTTGAACAATGCCTTTTTATTTACATATCTTCATCAAATCTGTGCAAAAACGGTTTTGGTGTGCAAATCAAAAACACAGTCTTTAAAGCCTGTGAAGCAGTTCTTAAATGCAGTTGTCTCAGACCACACTTCACACAATGAATGTTACTATCAAAGTTGTACCTAATATGAATCTCAAGATGGTTTAAATGTGAAACATTGTTGGCCTAAAAATGTTTTTCAATAAAGTTCTTTTTATGTGAAATTCAGAAATGGTAAACTGCACCAATAGCTCTGGAGTGGATTTGCATAATCGTGTATTTTTTCTAGTTTGTGCAGTGTTGTGCAAATGCACTCCAATATACTGGACTTCACATAGACTGCTCCATTCATTCAAGCAGAATGTATTCTATACATATAGCAAACAATTTACACAGTCTGTTGGTACACTCTGAGAACCTCTTATAGGAATTTAATCAAATTTTGGTTTCACGAGTGTACTATAATAATAATAATAACACAAAACATTTATTTGGCGCTTAATATGGGCAAACGTACTATTTTCTGTCTATGATATAATACCAAAAATTAAAGTTAAATACAAAAATAAAACTTATATAAGAAACCTTAAGTAATTCAAAACAAAAAATACTTAAATTAGTGAATACTGAAAATCAATGTGATGCAACAATGAACTGAATATATTTCTGAGGGACTTACCACGGGTACAGGAACGTCCATCTCCAGTAAAACCAGCCTGACACCTACACACGTAAGTTGTTTGGGAGCTGGGGTAGCAATCAGCATTGGGGTCACAGTCATTGGACTGGCATGGATTGACTTGTTCAACTGTGAAGAGAAACGTAACAATAATAAACAGGTATTGTGGAGACACATTCAAGATAACATGAAGTGAATTCTGTATGATATTATGAGAGTTTCATTTTTACCAACTTTGTGCCTAAACAACCATGAAAATCATCACTTCCTTGCATGCCTATCATAAATTAATGAAAACATCATACAAAGCATGCAAAAAAAACTCTAAAATTGCCCGTTCTTAATCAAAATCACGAAAATATCTGGAAGTGAATTATATAGGGTATACAATTCTTTTCATGCCAGTTGCTTTTTTTCTAGTTGAATAAATTTAGAATCTTTCATCTCATGAATATACTGTACTACTAACAAACATTCCATATTATTTATTCAGTCATCTTTATTCAAAACATGTAAAACATACAATAAGCGGAGAGGTCACGAGCAAAATTAGGGCCAATTCTGCTTCAAAGGGCAAGTGTGAAATTTCTGGAACATGTTTAATCCAGATTTAATCAGGAGTCTTCAACCCACTTTAGGAAGAAAGCTACAAGCGGACCAAGTGTGGATGAGACGTGCATACAAAGCTTATTCCTGTTATCAAGGCACACAGACGGAGTGAAGTTACATTGAAAACAAGTGCTGATACCAGATGCAGTATCTAATGATATGAAAGGTAACACAAATTTGGGCCATATCGAAAGTGTACTACTCACTCGGAACTGAATTGGCTTCAAATCTTGCTTTGACTGTAAGTATGAAAATGATACTTTTTCTGCAAAATTGTACATTCTATCAATGGCTCTGGACTGTGTTTGCATAATAATGTGTATTTACCTAATTTGTGCAGTTTTACATGAATGTGCTTCAAGGTACTGGACCTCACTGACACTCCCTTGTCCATTCAATCTGAGGGAATGTCTCAAACGCATTCTACACATATAGCAAACAAATAACCCACTGTATTGATACACTCTGAAACCAATTTATCGGAATTTAATAAAATTTTGGTATTCACGAGAGAACTTTGATGCAACAATGAACTGAATACATTTCTGAGGTACTTACCACGGGTACAGGAACGTCCATCCCCAGTATAACCAGCCTGACACCTACACACGTAAGTTGTTTGGGAGCTAGGGTAGCAATCAGCATTGGGGTCACAGTCATTGGACTGGCATGGATTGACCTGTTCAACTGTGAAAAGAAAGGTAACAATAACAAACAGCAATTGTGGAGACACATTCAAAATAACACAAGCTGAATACTAAATGATCTGAATATTTTTACCAGTTTTTTGACTAAACAACTATAAAATTATCGCTTCATAGTATAATAATAAGCAAATGAAACCACAATAAAAAGCAAGCCAAAAAAACTCTCAAGAACTGCCCGTCGTTGAGAAAAATCATAAAAATATCTCTGGCATTTAGTCCTTTTCATGAAACTTGGTTTTGCCTAGCTGAATAAAATTTAGAATCTCTCATCCCATGAATATAATTGTATTTCTTCACTCAAAAACATTTGATATTATTTATTCAGTTATCTTTATTTAAAACATCTGAAAAATATAACAACAAAGAGTAAATTAGGATTTACTCCGCTTAAAATGGCAAATGTGAAATTTCTGAAAATTTTTAATCTGAGTTCAATTCGGAGCCCTCAACCCCAATTTGGGAATAAAGCTACATGCAGACCAAGTCTGGACAAGAAGAGCATCAGAATCTATCCTTGTTATCTGGGCACACAGAGGGAGTGAAGTTACATTGAAAACAAGAGCAGCTACCAGCTGCAGTACCTGATGAAAGGTAACACAAATCAGGTCCATATCAAAAGTGTACTACTCATTCCAAACTAATTTTGGCTTCAAATCTTGCTTTGACCGTAAGTATGTAAATGGTATCGGTATAACAGAATACACACCTGGAGTGCAGGTGCGTCCATCTCCTGTGTACCCCGAATTACACTGGCACACATAGCTGGATCCTGAGGGGTAGCAGGTGGCACTGGCATCACAGACATTGGCCTCACATGGGTTTCTTGGTTGATCTGTTGGTAGACAGAAAATAATGATTGATGAAATACTATTTTGAAAATAGATGTAAATGACTTTCTTTCTATTAGAACTTTATCATTGTTGTCTAGGCACACATAGGGAGTTAAATCGCATTGAAACCATAAGTGCAGTAGTAGTGTATCCAGATTTGTTAATCTTGTTTTGTCCCTGTTACAGGGGTGGCTAAATTCACCTCACTGGTGTGAGGATTTCGTAAAGCAAAACTTTAACGGCCAGCTACTCCTCCTAATGCCAACTGCAGGATTCTGTGGTGAGCCTAGCCTTTGGTCAACCAAGACCATCATGCCAGGCAGCAAGATTAAAACAAAAGATATCTAAGATATTAAAAAAAGCATAAATTATTCACTCTGGACTAAATTTGCATCATATTACATTGTTTCCAATTTGAAAAATCAGAAGTACATGATTCCCCATTTTACCAGTGTCTCTGATAAGGTCTAAAAATGAAGCCCTGAAAAAAAAATTGCAGTTCAAAACAATTATAAACTGCTCTTAAAAAGTGAAAATCATTGAGCGACCATTCCACTGTCCCCCCATAGAGATGTGTATCTTTTAATCTACTATGAATGTTAGTATGAAAACGGTATATCAGAATATTCACCTGGAGTGCAGGTGCGTCCATCTCCAATGTACCCTGAACTACACTGGCACACATAGCTGGATCCCGATGGGTAGCAAATGGCATTGACATCACAGTCGTTGGACTCACATGGGTTCCTTGGTGCCTCTGTTGAAAGATGGAAAATAATGATAGCTGAAAACACATTCACACTGTATGATTTCAATAATTTTCATTCTTCCTTTATTCCTGTATATGTATCAAAACCTCAAACCAAAGACTAATAATGTTTGATTTACATATATTGTGGGGTTTTTTTTTAAATCAAATTACACATCATTTAAAAAAGAAAAAATATCATTATCAAAACAGCTGTATAGTTCCATGCATTACAGAAATTTATTTCTGCTTTGAGTACAAGTTATGAATTGTAACAATCAACAACATATGTGACCGCCCAGCTCCAAACCAACAAAAAGTCGCAGATATTGATTCTCTGTAATAGACCAAAATGTGTCACTTCGGTTGACCTACTCAAAAATTTTAAAGTTTATCTTATCTGAAAGAGTAATCTTTTCTCTTCCTACTGTGAAAATTTGATGGCTTAAAATGAAACTAAAAGCGAGATATTGGCAATTTTTCTGGACCACGTTTTTTTCAGCTATGTGCTTCCGCATGGCGCATCAAAGTGAACGTAATCTTTAAATCCTCTTTTCTCCCTCTTCTGTGAAACTGCACCTCCTACATGTAACTCTGTCTTATTTCAATCACGTTTTGAATGGGTTAGGATGGTCCAATTTCAACAAGTTATATATTATTTTAAAGATAAGAGCTTACTTTTTTAAACTATGAAGAAAAATGAATATTCATTTTGGCCTAATTTTTGTGGGTTTTGAGCTGGGCGGTCACATATGAAGAAAAGCTTAAACGGGTACACATCATTTCACAGAAAATATCTGATAAAAATCTAAAACTTGTAGGAAAACGGTTATCAGAAGGTATTTTCTTCTACATACCAGTGTATTTACACAATATTAATTTTTAGGTTTGCAAAAGAGATGGCCAGCGTTTAAATGTTTACCTGTGCATCGATAACCATCTCCTTCAAACCCAGGATTGCACTCGCAGATGAAACTGGTTCCCACAGCTAAACACCTGGCATTCACATCACAGTTATTATTGACACATGGATCTGATGGTGTTCCTGGAAAACAAAATGATCAGAATGATAATGGTAAAATAGAAAAATACACGATGACTAGTACAACTACTTGTATTACAACTATACCTACAACTACTACTTCTACTACTACTACTACTACTACTACACCTACAACTACTACCACTATATAACTATAGGCAAACCCCGTTATAACGAGGAAATCAAACCCACAATTTTACCTCCCTATACATGTAGCTGACTGTTCACTACAAACGTACATGATAAAAACACACAAAAATTTACGCATTAGGGACTATATATAAAGTGACAAGATTTTTACCACTATTGCAGTGTTTTTTTAATAGTTCTGCAAACATATAAAACTGAAGTGGCTGACTAAATAAGTCACTGAACTGAAACAGCAGTGCTGAAAATGTAAGTGAACGATGATTCCAAATTTCTCCGTTTACCGATAATGAAGCAACGAGTGGGTGAGAGACATTGCTAGCCAGTGACATGTGATAGGAAGTGTGTACAACACGCGGTCCTAGCTAAGCCTGACGTGTTCATAAATGTCCTGCAAGAGGAGTATATTTGACAGTGCAAAACTTTGCTTGCACTGCGTTTCCCTTGATGGCCCACATAAGCAGAGGTGGCTACTCGCGATAATGGGGTTGATTTTCTTTGTTTTTCTTTATTTTTAGGCTGGAAGTTTATAGCTCACTATAGCCACAATTTGGCTATATCTGAACTTGTTACATGAGAAGCATAATACACAGAGGTGTATAGAAGACCGATAATAATACTAAATGAAAGAAGTGTGTGCAATGAAAAGAAGACAAAGAAGTGAGTATAATTCTACCATTATTGCAATAACAGGAAGACAAACTTAGATTAACATACAAGTCAAATAGTTGACAATATATATTTCAACTAACTAAGTAATGTAGGAATCTGTCCTCGTTAACGCTGTCAAAACTGGCTGTTATGTTACTGAGTTACTAGTATTGTAAACATTTAGGGCATAAAAATTTATTCTTGAAAAGACAATGCAGACCAACTGATGGCATCCACACACCTGCGTCTGGTCCGATGTTGGTAATCATGGCGTACCGCAAAATTTCCCCACTTTCCTCGTAGATGGAGTAGGCA
>JZLH01S0417161.1:47549-63016 GCA_001188425.1 Eucidaris tribuloides
GGGGGAAAGTTGTGAGATGTGTTAACAAGAAACAGCAATTAATCATCACATTGATTGATTGATTGATTGATTGATTGATTGATTGAATTACTTATGATACTTGAAAGTATGTATATGTTTGTTGTATGTGTATTCAAATAACACATAAAATATACCTCATAAATAATATATAATCTTCAATAACGTTACATGTACACATTTAAAAGAAAGAAAAAAAACCACTGCACAAAAGCATTGCAGGCAGGGGCAATGACAAACTCAGGACAAGTACAACATTCTAAAAAAAGGAGTTTTTTTGTATTTTATCTGTTCAATTATTTATTCATATTTCACTTATTATTATTTCTTCTTTCTTTTCTTTCAATAACATTTTCAAAACATACCTCTTAAATATGATTTCAATTGACATTGAATACATTATACAAAGGCATTACAGCGACATTGACAAACTCAGGATAATTACAGTGTTGGCCCCCCCCCCCCCAAAAAAAAAGAGTTATGGCAAGATTGATTAGTACCCCTAAATATGTAAACCTGAAACAAATACCACGCCAAGCCCAAGCATGTTTGAAAGTACATGTAAGATAACTTAATATTCAGTGTACAGTAGCCCAAAACATGTTAGTCACTTACATTGTCAATGGAGAAAGAAAATCAACCCTTCGATCTACCATGCCATATAATATACAATATTTCAAATGGGAGTAAACTTCTACAGGGCTAAGATATCGTTTAAATTAGTTTGTTACACTTTATCTGCTTCTCTTTTCTTTCTTTTTCCATAAAAGTAAATGTAAAGCAAAACACTTCTCCTCCAAATATGGCAGTAGAAAAGAATGAAAATGGTAGACATGCAAGTTCCATTCAATACAGACAAAAAAAAAAAAAAAACACCAAGCTTTGACCATAATTAACAGACATCAACGGTTCTGTAAATGAAATTATACCGTGGCTTTGTTTTGCATCCTTGACAGGAAAGCACTATATCTTCCTGTTTGTCTGTTAAATTTGACATGTCCTTAACACATGTCAACACACATTTGACAGTTTGTACTTTTTTATTGCAAATTTCACCATGAGTAGCCAGATATCATGACTTTCAATTTGTGTCTGTTCTGTACGACAGGATACATTCAGTGGTTTTACTGCTACGAATATGGAATGAGTTGGCGTACACGCAGGGGAAATAGTCGAGACGAATCATTTCACAGAAATTGTTTCTACCACTAATCTTATATTAGATCATGAGGCCTTTTCGGAACTGACAAGAGACATCACAACTTGGGACAGAATGATAACATTGTTTTCGGTCCATGAGAAATAAAACAGTGTCGTGAAGTTATTTTACTTAATAATGGATAACAATACTCCCTAAGTTTGTCTGAGTTATTTTAACAATGTTAGCTGTGAAGTCTGTGGTAAAACACATCATTTTTTAAAAACCAATGATAAATGCTGACCCTAATCAGAGTTAAGAAATATCTCAAAGTTATTGTATTATTCCACATCTTTTGCTGTGCTGTTTATATCAAAGCAATATTGCAGACATTGATAAGTTATTGCACTGTTTCACTGGTTATGTTGTCCCTATCACAAAAAAAAAAAAAATCAAAACTTTTGTCAAATCCAAACATTGCTACTGAAAATTTAACAAAAGAAATAATATATCGAAGTTGATACCAAAATAAATTCAGATGAGTGTAAGATGTTGGGAGGGTACACTTTCTACATCTGCTACAAATGCGTACACAATGACTTTCTCTAAATTGTTATACACTACTGCACATTGCACCAAGTACTCAACATTTGCCTATGTATTTCAACTCATTCCAAACCACTAGTCAGTAGACTCACATGTATCAGTGGGAAAGTTCCACCCAGACACTACACCAAATATTTCTAGATGTATCATATTTCCATCTTCTTTGTTTTAATTTCTCCCAGTGTCATGACACCAACTGTTTATCCATCAACATCCATCTTCCATTTCACAACCCAGCAACCCCAGTTCAGTTCAGATGGCAAACACTGGTGAGGACATCTACAGAAACATCTCTATGAATGTAAATATGATTTCCTTCAAGAAGACACTTTCCTATATGAGTTGCACTCAGCTAGTATCACAATATCTATGTATGTATGCATTTATTTATGAACCAGTATTTTTAATCAAACTTATTTAGTCAGTTACCGTGTTGATAGATTGATTGATTTAAGAATTATGCTGTCTTATAGATACTTACTATTTTTTTTAATTCACTGTCCTACTTAATATTGTCTCTCTAAATTTTCTTGGAGAGAGCTTAAAACTAGACAAAATATTTCATATACTGTACTACTTATTAATTGCAAATTAATTTTTATTATCTTCAATTATGTAAAATTGAAAAAAAAAGATTGGATTTATTACTTAGTTTTTACTGATATAAATTCAACTTTTTTGCTTTTTTAGAATGAACCATTAACCACTTACTCAACATGTGTGAGGAAAAAGACTATGGAGATTCCACCATCAAATCCCCCCAAATCACTTTTTCATTCAATATAAATTTTACAATTTTTGGAATTTACCATATATGCTTCTGACAAAAATAGCAGAAGATTCTGCCTTTGGCTTCCAAAAGAGTAAAGACCATTATTTTTGTGTGTACTGGTATTCATACATGTACAACAACCAAAGAAAGACATGCTGTTCATATTTGAACAATGGCATAGCCATGATTTTGTTTCAGGGGGCAAAGCCAGCAAGATCTTGAAGAGACAGAGGGAAAATCCTCAGCTCCAGCATTTGGAATGGTGCAAAATAATTTTAAGACAGTAAAAAGTGTGCCATGCCAAATCCTCTTTTATGCCATATCTCCCCCTTTTTCCCCTTTTTTTTTAGGGGGGCATATTTGTGAAGAAGGGGCAACTCCTCTACTGCCCCCTGCCTACACCACTGTATCTGAGCGATAATTGCATAAATCTTCAAGCACACACACATACCAGGACCCGCATTCTTCAGCAGACTGCTAAACCCATCTTTACCAAATTTGAGATGGAGGATGAGCGATCAACCATCGACCTCAATAAGCAAGAGCAAATTTACTCCAGCCCGGAATCCCAGTGGATATGATAATGAGGTGTCAACAAGTCCTCATTGTCGTTCACCAAACATCTAGATGTTTGGCCTGTGGGTATACAGTAACACTGGACTTGAGCTTAATTCATAAAGCCTTCCCTGCAGAGGTAGTATGTAAGGTATGACTTGTAAATTTTGTATTCCTATCTTGATAGACGTCCACAAATGCTATGACCATTTTGAAATTCAGATGCATAAGAAAGGTCATATACTATTACTGACAACATGCAGGTCCTTCCCATTCTAATTCATGAAGATCTTGCTACAGTGAAAAGCACTATTTTTAAAGTGCAGATAACAATTCTTCCAATTTTACATTCAAGAGTTTATAAACAGGTGAAATGTGTTTTGTTCCAAAATAATTACAGTGCACTCCCATTATAACGAACACGGTTATAACAAAATTCCTGTTACAACAAAGTAGAAATTCAGGTACCAAAATTATTATCTATATATCTTTACATACTTTCACTGTTTGGTTATAACAAAATTTCAATACAACGAAAGAAAACTGCCAGTCCCGAGGACTTCATTATAACAGGAGTCGCCTGTATAACATCCATCAATATATATGTACATTACATGTATCACGCACACTCACACTAAAGCACGCACACACATATACACACACTAACGCACACACACACACTAACGCACACACACACACATGGACAAACACAGACACAAACACAGACACAAACACACACACTAACGCACACACACAACCAAACACAAAGACACACACACAACGACACAGACACAACACACACACACACACACAAATAAATTATGTAAATAAACACATAAAGAAATATTTAAGTAAACATCATTTGTACAGAACACATAACAATTCCTGGACATTTAAATACATCAAGGACAGACATGGAAACAGATAGATAGGCATATAAATAGATAGATAGATAGATAGATAGATAGATAGATAGATAGATAGATAGATACATGTAGATACAAAGACAGATATAAAATTAGATACGTACAGTATACAGTGTATATGCACACATACACATATAAACATGTATACAGACACACAAACACAAACATTAATGCTTATAAAACAGAAAAAAGAAACACAGTACATAGAGGCATACTTTAAATCAATCAAACAAAATCTTTATTAGTTTGGTTCATAAGTTCTCTGTCCCAGACCAATTTATTTTCAGGCAGAATTGCTGAAACCTGTAAGTTATCAAAATAAAAGGACTCTGAAGTTTTACTCTATCCATTCATAAACCTGAGCAGAGCACAAAGCTACAAATCTATCATCTTTACTGGATAATGAGGTCTCCTCACTCAAAAATTTATGATCTAGTTGAATGAGCACTTCGACCTTCAAAGCTTGAATTATTTGCTGAATAGTCAAGTGGTATGATCTTGCATCCGCTAATGTCAGAATCCAGGTCACACCCACTCTAAAAGTTGAACTTGAAAAATAAACCACAATATCTGGTATAATACTTCTTTCTAGTATAATCTGACAATGACTTCTTGGAGGGAGTTGGCCCTGGGGCATTATGAAAATACATTATTTGTTTGAGATGCTGTTTTGGGAAAACAACATCATCAGATACTGATGTATCCCATGGGAGGTTTATCTCAAAATGTGACCTATAAATAGTGCTTTTAATTGTTGTCAAATTTCTGACTTATCCTATCTTGGGTAACTTTTGTTTTCTTTTTAAATTTTACTCGATATTTTTTGCTGGCAAGATTGAATCCTCTATCATACTTGATGCTGCCAAACAAGCTGTGCAGCAATGGCCAGATGGATACAGTAAGCAATGAATTAACTCTATCATGTACAAGTACTATTGTATACATCTTTCTTAGCACCACCATCTGTATTGATAGGCCTACAATGGCCAGCAATGTTGATGTTAATTACAATGTTTGTCAGTCTGTCAGCTGCCATGAAATAAGTCAAACCTCAAAGCTCAACATTCCAACAAGCAATTAATGACTCTGGCACCCTTATCCTACAAACTGTAATATGCTTAAACTGACCAATGTCCTAGCAAGTACTGTTGTAGGATAATAACTGGAAAAAGAGAAAGAGACAGAGATGGGGGGGGGGGGTGGAGAGTGAAGGACAGACACATCAATGTTGATTAGTCATTACATGAACTGATGACAGAAAGAACATCAATAGTCTTCTCACAGGTACTGCCAAGGAAATCAATACATACACATATAATAGCTTGTCAAGGTGCTTTTTTTCTCCATTAAACCCCATACAAACTGACCAACAACATTATATCTTTAAGCTATCTGTTGAAGTGCAATCTAACTAAGTTTGAATATTCTTCAAATTTGAACAAAATTGCTGAGTGCTCGTCTTAAAATGCAGCATGTAATCACAAAGTATAAACTATATAGGCTGCAAAAATGAAATTATTGCAGTATGTTATCACAAAACTATGGCATTTTACCTTGCATTTTAGGGTACATTTGTGCTCCCTTTCATGTAAATTGATTCAAAAGAAGCTGGGATTTCAGTCTGCCTTCACTGAGTAACTTTAAATAAGTCTCGCCACTAGGCTGCCCACCCTAGATTTTTGTCTTCCACATATCTAGTGCAAGGTAAGGAGCATTTCATTGACCTTTTTTTAACCTGTTGAGACTAAGAACGAGAAACCTCGCGCAAAGGTCTATGGAGAGAATGAGTGTTATATATTAAACCAAATCTTCTATCATGGTAAATCTGGGAGGTGTAGACTGAAAGCCACCACTACTTTATAAAGTCTTGTATTCAATATTGTAGGCAAACTTCAAATCTCTGCACCAAAACAGTTTGTCATGCAATACACGTGTATACAAGAAAAACACACAACTCCACTTTTCTCTGCGAGTGAATGGTTTATGATGGCAGAATAGGATATCAAACATTATATTCCACATACTAAGAAATCTTGCCTATAGGATTGGCCAAGGTTGGTCAACGTGATAAAGATAGCTTTTCCCGTCAGGATCACTCGATGAAGAAAAGTCGCTTGCACTCGATAGATAGGTAATTGATAGTCCGGAGTGAACGCACTTTATAATTTCGCGCGTACTCAAGATGTTGATAATTGACGCGTAAGGACTGTGTGTACTGAAATAGATCAGCGCGAAACAAAAAAGTAAAAAATAACTACTAACACCATCTCGGGCAGCGGCGTATTTCCAGTATGAGCCGCCAATACGCGGACATGCTATTGAACGCCAACGCGCCGCGAGCGCATGCAATCGAACGTCGTCGACGCCCAGGTGATTGAATCGCGCGCAGCCAGGTGATTGGTCGGTTGGTATTCCAGATTCAGAGCCCAAAATGCTCTTCTATTTAAAGAGAAATGCTAATCCTTTGTTGTTTGCGTTAAATACTGGTTCCGATGTGCGAATATTAAAGCAATAATTCAACTTTTGGTTTCAGGCAATGAGACAAACTATCACTTCCTCGGCGATCCGAATGTATACGCTATCTTTCCTCAGCTTTGCTTCGGAAAGATAGCTACATCCAGATCGCCTCGGAAGTGATAGTTTGTCCCATCACCTTTACCAACGTTGATTATTTGCTTACTATGATTACCCCACCTTTCTTTTGCAGAGTGATTGGTTCAAGGCAGGGACTTCACTTTCTTTGTATCTATTAAACCTGACACTGGGTTCAGTGTGAAAGGGGTTACTGAAGTAGTGTAACTTGTTTGAGATGAATTGAGTTCAGTAGGTCCATGATGTAACATGCATTCTCAATAGACCCTGTCACCCAAGCCCAAGATATCTCAGTCTTAGACTCCATTAAGAGTCAAGAAAGCAGTAAACAGGGCTTCACTTTTAGTATTCATATCCATGGATTGAGACAAGGAAAAATGGTAGTATTTGGTTTAGTATGAAAGGGGATTGAGTCTGTAGAATTTCTATTGTATGAATAGGGCTTGCTTCAGGTCTTTATTAGATTAGTATCTATCTTCACACTGTCCTTGTTGGGGTATTAGAGCCAAGGAGGTATTATTAGCTGGCAATAACAATGTTGTCTCAGTATCATTATATTTACACAATTAACTGTATAAGTACAATGATATTGATATTTGATGTAATATGTGAAAGGAGTTACTGCATTGATTTAAAAGTGAGAAAAGGCCAGCAGTGAAATGCTAACAAGTAAGCTACAGTACCTGAAGTCTGAATGGGGCTTTATTTGAAGAGTATCTTCATGTACCTTCAAGTTGTCATTGGGGATGTATAGGAAAAGGATGTATCACTGGCTGGGAATGACAACTGAAATGATGTCTGAAGTAATTGTTGCATCTTCATTAATGTATTGTCTTGTGGAAAGTAACATAATCAATTATTTTAAATATCATGGTACAGCTACGAGGGAACAAACTTTTGTATTGCAATGTAGTTACCAGATTGATTGGTAATAAGATATTTGATTTCATTTCAAAGAAGTACTTGTATCAATCCCATAGAGGGGATGGCAGAATGGTAGTATATAGTATCTTTTGTTTATCTGGGGGGGGGGGGGAGCGGGGGGGGGGGGGGGGGGGGGGGGGGGGCGGGGGGGTTATGAAAATTTGAAGATCTTGATGATAATGTAAGGTTAGTCGTCAAAATGGAATAGGCTTTTTCAAACAAGTAACAAACAAACTACTGGAACTATCACATAAAAACTTTAACTAAAGCAACTTGTGTGGTTTATGGTGGTGCTGTGGTGTGTGGTGTGGTTGTGTGTGTGTGTGTGTGTGTGTGTGTGGGTGTATGTATATATGTAAATGCCGCCTAACGGGGATGTACATATAACATTCTACATTCACACTGGGGACCATCTGGAAAACGGGGACAGTCCGTGTTTCTAGACCTAGTGCAAACGGGCGCAAATTTGAAAAGCAATCGTACGAGGGCATCATCACTTTTCAGTTTTTTTTTTTTAACTGTGCACAAAAATCGTCCCCAATTGCATGTTAAAAATCACACACAAACTTTTATACACATGGGTGTCTCCGGTTGGCGGTAGAGTGTCATACACAAATGCCCTCATTTGTATGTCCCGATTGACAGCGAAAACACGCGTGTGTGTGAGGGCATATGTTTGTGTTTTTTTAACACATTCCAAGTGAATGCGTAATAATGTTTGCAACTTCAAAATGAAAGTAAAAATTTGTAGATTTTGTTTGGTTTTGTTTTTGTTTTTGTTTTTTGCTTTGCTTTTTTGCTCCATGGAATCAGAAATAAAGATTACTGAGAAAAAAAATGTGCATGCAAGCAAAGACAGTTGCGTCAATTATACATTGCTGTGAAAATGGGTAACATAATATGCAAATAGCTTTCTTTTGTTTTGTTTTTTTCCACCTACCCCATGGCTTCAAAGAGTGCAGCAGCCTTTCGGGATCCCTCGGTGTAGACCAGTTCAAACTCCCACTGGTTATCATCGTCACCTGACGTGAAACCAGCCTTGACTAGAGACTCCACACGGCTAGGCGTAGGGTAGTTGTTGTTGGTGTCGTACAGGAAGTAGGCGAACGAGTGGGTGGTGTCCGCAACAACGACGAGCTGGAAAGTTACCAACTGTACGTCAAAGAGAAAATAAATTAATTGAGTCTGTAGAACTCTTCATCTAAGTTCATCGGCACATCACAAGTTCATTTGGGTACGTGTAGCCTTGTATGTTGACAATGACAGTGATGGACTAACATGTTTAAATGACAATATATTCATACAAATGTGTACGCCTGACAAATGGTTCAATTATATTTCCTCCTATTCCCATGTTTGCCTTTAAGTAAAGGACAAATATTTGAAAATACAAGTGATCTATTCTTGAGCCGGTTTACATCTTACTAAGTCAAGAAAGAAGTTACTATCATGAGAGGTGGATTGTCATAAATTGAACACATTTATAAATGAGGGAAATTATACAGAATATATGTAAGAAAACAGAATTTTAATTTTAACCCTACCTAGGCCGGGGTATTTTGGGAGCTCATATGGCGGGCCGGGGGGGGGGGGGGGGGGGGGGCCTTGAGATCTCGTCCGTAAACCACGCGATCGCGACGACAATTGGCACACACGTCGCCCGCGACCTAATCTACAAAATTGTATAGTTATTTGAAGATTGTTTTTAGCTAAGTATGCTAATTTATGCATAATTAATATGTGAAATCACACTTTTGGCTCTAACTCACTAAATAAAGCTTCAAATGTGCTAATTTTTGGTGCAGAAACCCTTTGTGGTGTTATTAGCAAATGTACTTGATAAAAATTGTGATATCAGATCAATTTCTTACATATGTTATTGTTTTTGCAATTTCTTATGTACCGGTATATCTTTGTTTTTCGAGCTTTTGTTTTTCATTGTTTTTTCGATGAAATTTGTCGGTGACACTTATGCGATCATGAACAGCATAAAATTAAGTAATTTGAATCAGTAAAAGCAAAAATGATGTACATTTATGATATTTGGCTGAAAACACAATATTTGTATTGAAATTGTACACAAAATCATGTTTTTGAGCAATTTTTGGTGCGACATGAATGTGCAAAATTATACGTATCTTCGGAACCGCATACTCAGGCGTCGCAAATTTGGTCTTAAAAGATGCGGGAGACTCGGAGGAAAAAAGTCATGTAACATCGCGGCGAGAGCTTTTCGCGTTGCAAACATATTGCGTGAAACATCGAAGGGGGCCTCCCAGCCCCCCCCCCCCCAGTTAGGGTTAAATTGAGAATGGGAAACTGACAAAAGGAACAAAAGTGGAATTTCTCATTTCAGAAAACAGAATTTCTATTTGCCAGAAAATAAAATTTCAAGTTTACACAGAAAAACTCAAGTCTTTAAGGAAGGTTCAAACTTCAAGCATAAGAGTTTTGACAGCCTTCAGACGGTGACCTATCGACATAAGTTCACACCGATATCTCTTTGATGTGAAACGCAGCCCTGGTATTTCACACGAAATTTGGTTACCAGATGCTTGTTAAAAGGACTGGACATCTGGTTGCCCCCTCCAATAATGACTGTACATATCTGGAGGCTGTAGTCACTGGAGGGCATTTTACACTTAGGTCTAATGCTTTTAATGTACTGGAAGTCACTCAGTGTTTCTGTTCCAAGCTTGTGTATTGGTGTTCTTGTCAGTAAATGACATGATTAGGGGTAGTCCTCAACTTGGGCTGAAACTACTCTAGAATCAAAACGATGCAAGGATTCTCCTGTAAAAATCTTGTAGTCAAACATTGACTCATTCCAAAATGACTAATGTCAATATCCCTTGTGCAGGCAAACCTGCTGTGTGGCTCTGTATGGGTCTTATTTTTATCATGCCCCGATAGAATTAATGTTCATGCTTGATTCTCCTTTAATAAACAAATTAGAGACAAATCCTTCCAGCAGAGAGATCTACTCCAGCTAGTGTATAGTTGGTGTGTACTGTATTTCAACTGAATTGTTGCTTGAGGCATTTTCAAGTGTTCCCATATCATGTCACTAACCTTCAATGAAGGCCCAGTACACTATACTATCTCTCATTAAAATAAACTATTAAAATCATTCATACATAATCTTTCACTTCTTAGTGAAAGGCGGTAGTATTGAAAAAAAAGAATTATACAAAAGCAAACTGATTTAAATGAAGGCCTTTCATTGATTGAAAATGAATCTAACACGGCTGTTGAACTACAGTACAACTCAAGCAAACAACCCCTTTGAATATTACAAAATGGTTAATTACTAACTAAAAAAAATTAAAGGATACATTCACAGTTATGATTTTCAGTACTGTAGTTTTATTATGTCTATAAGTGAAATGTGTGTAGAAAAATTAAATGTACTATGAAAGGTGAGCCTTTTATCAAAGTCATCAAAATCTCATCAATTTTGAAGAGGAAAGACCAGGGCTTCTATACCAGCACATGTATGTCACTCCTTGGTGTAGAAAATACCATGGGTATAACCTCATCGTACACACCATTTCAGGAAAAACTGGAGATCAATATTTGGCTCAACAGGGTCTAACTGACATATGGTGTAAAAACATTTAATGATTTGTGGTTGATCCAATTAGTTTTACTTCAAACCTAATTTACCCACTGTAAAATAAATTTATTGCTTGAATAATGACAAAAAAATTTCTACTCTCTAATGCTGATTCTCAATTAGTTTATCAGTAATCTGTATTGCACTAGTATCCAACACGTGTAGTGAGTGTACTAAGCAAAGCGTTGCAGTGTGGGGTCCATGCAGGGCGGCAGTCGAAGAAGGGAACACAGCTTTTACATATGAGGTCCTTTAAGTGGCCCAGAAATGCTCTAATTAATGTAAACAACAGAAAAATAAATTCAAACAATGAAACAAACTACACGATTAACTACACCAATGACTTCAAGTCATAGATCTCACTTCTTCTGTAACATTATTAATCATTCTTTTTTTCACAGCGGCTTACATGCACCCCTTCGCAAGGCCCGATGTATCACAAGTGGCGCGTGAGCCACCACTGGAGAATCCCTGGTTTAGACAATCCTATTAACTATCTTACAGTATAAATACACAAAGTGATATTTAGGATAAAAAAGTTATGCATTTTAAGTGTTCTTAGCAATATAGCATTTTCTAATGAACTTGCAAGTGTACTCGATACACATGTACATACTGGGTATACAATATTTTCAAAATGACAGTCAACCAGTTCTGTCATATTGGATAGATTTATCAAAGATTGTAAATAAATCAGGGGTGATGCTGGCTCACCCTACCAACCCCCCCCCCAAAAAAAAAACAACAATTTTCAAATATTACCCAGTGCTTGAAAGCAGCTTTCAAGCTGGGGGTCCCACAAAGCAACACCCCTACATTTTTTTTTTTTTATATTCAGGCTGAAATTCATCAATCTAACCTGTCCAAGTTAAGCCATTTTTTTTAATATGGACCATCATGTCTATTTACTTACCCCAGTAAACTCATTAGTTTCATCTTGGACCACCATATTTTCCCAAGTAACCACCACAAACGATGTTGGTCCAAACGTATCGACATCTGGACCAGGGAAATCTCGTCGGACATCTTTGACTATCCTCTGTGCATCAGCCAGTGATCCAGTTAACCTGTACCACACGTTGCCAGTGTCACTGTAACAAAGAAATCGGGAATATTAGGTAACGAGCTGATCTAAATCTGCAGCATAAATTTTAAACAAATTAGCATCACTGTAAAAAAAAAAAGATATCTAACCACAGTTACCAGTAACAAAGTTGTATTCTGGAAAAGAACTTGTTGCTAAGCACAAATATTTTGCCATGAACACTCGCCTGCTGCCACCATTATTTTTCAGGGAATGTCATTTTTTTTTTAGAAAAGGAGCTTCAAATGTTGTTTAAATATTAAAGATAGAGTTCGGGATTTGCACACCAGAGAACGGCAAAATGAATTAAATCAGCTCAAATCATTCGCAATGTGAAGATAAGTATAAATAAACACCGGTCATAGAACCTTTGGGTAAAATACGTAATTTTGCTGAAAATCTGGACGGTTAAATTATAAAATTTGCAGAGTGACGAGCACATTCCTTTAGTTCCAAAATTGTCTAATCAGCCGCTACCTGAACGTCACGCAGAGTTCAAGTGTTACAACAAGAGCAGTGTACGTAGTCGTCCACTGCCTGTCAGCCGGTCATACGTACCGTGTTCTGCAATTTGAGCAAAATTCAAACTCACGGAAAGAACAACATTTTGGTAGCATATTGTTATTAGTTTTTCTCAAAAAACAATAAGTTTGTGACGTATGAATCTCACACTTTTAACGTGCCATTTCAAAGTACTTTACTACCATTTGGTAATCATAATACAGGGAAGTGATGGACAGAAAAATAACCTGTTTTTTTTATTATAGGTTAACCAGTTTTGGAAATAACTAACATAATACTTAATAGAGCTCTAGACTAGACATTATTTTTACCTCATTTCCAGGTTGGCATGAAAAGGTGCAATCTTGCTACCTCCAGTCTTAGATGACAGGCTAACGTAGCCATTTTTGAAAATCTGGGAAAATATAAAGAAAGAAAAAATATTTAAAACACATAAAATAAAAGAATATTATTTAATGCTTAGCTATTTATGCTTGCTCCTACTAAATAGAACAACTAAAATTACTTAAAATGTAAAAATTTGGGCAGGAATAATGCAAGCCTGTCAAATGTGAAATGAGTGAGCGTTTACAAATGGCAAAATAAAGGTCCATACACAAAAATACAAAAAGAAAGAAAGTTTACACATGGCAAGAATCCAAAGATAAATAATTAAGGTCCATATAAAAACAACTGTTTTCAGCTGGGTTATTGTTCAGAGTGTGATAAGTTTAGGGGTGAATGGATAATTATTCAAGTCTAGCCAAGAGGAATTCCAAAAAGTCATGCTGACACTCTACAAATAATTTCTTGCAATGTATTAAAGGGGAAGTCCACCCTGGCATCAAGTTGATTTTGTTGAAAGCAGAAACTGAGAAGAACCTATTAATGAAGGTCCAAAGAATAACAGAGTTATGAATATTTAAAGTTTTAGATTGGTGACGTCACATGCGAGCAGCTCCCCCATTTATTATGTAATATAAATTCCATAAAATGCCATTCTATCAGAAAATTGAAAATGATTTTACCTGTGCATGTATAATCAGAAACATAAGTTCATACATGCTTCTATGAAAAAAACAACAACATTCAATTATCATGAACCATTATAAATTGCAATTTGTAGAATTCACATTACATGACATATTGGGAGCTTCTCACATGTGACGTCACAAAATGAAAACTTTGCAACTTCATAAAGTTATTCATTGGTGGATTTTCACCAAACTTTCATAAATAATGTTTCTGCTCGATTTTTTTTTTATTCATTAAATTCAACTTGATGTCAGGGTGGACTTTTCCTCTAAGTAGTAATTCAGTAGATGGATCATGGGTGAAATTGATAGTTGAATCTTAATCACCATGCACTACATGTACTTTCAAATACCAAAGGTGAACACAAAATCAGCAAAAAACAAGATTATTGATTTCAATAGGCTTTGAACATGGTATACATGAATGTAGAATATGAATATCCAATAACAATTTCATATTTCACAGGGTTAATCAATCAAAGTAATAAATTGTTAAATTATAGGGTTTAAAATCATTTGGCAATGTTTGCCACAGCATGAAAAATCTATAAAAGAAACAAATCTAAGAATATATTGCCTTCACACACATCAAATATAGTGTTTCAAACATTCCGTTAAACCACCAGAAGCAAACCAATATAGCATACTAGTGCATTGGAATGTTTATTGGTACACAGAAGGTACTGTATGAAGGCCTGCTGCAACTGCCAATATAATCAGATAAAGTTTGGGAGGGGAAAACTTCTTTGCCACATTATTCGGGTCAATGGTTGACGTTGAAATCCCAGGTGTGCCTATCTGGGTGTTCTGCAAAATTTGAACAAACACAGACAGAGCAGAATATTATCTGTTCCTGTCTGTTCAAAGTGCAATGGTATACAAGTTGTCCCTTTCTCCTTTTGAAGAGATGGATGGATACTGGCTAGTACATCCACTCAACATATCACATGTTCATAGTAGTCTGCAGGCACAGACTCTATTTTGGCACTATAATTTCACAGCGCCTTGCGCCAAGACTAATCTTGTTGACTAGGGCGCAGCCATAACACAGGGCCTATGGAAGTAGTAGTCTGCAGCACAGATTGTTCAGACCCTGATTGGCGTAGCACGACGGACAAAGGTTTGTGCCTGCAAACTATGTTCATAGAGGCTCTACATTGTTAGAATTTTCCAAGTGAACTTTGAGAATAAACATTAAATGGGCATTTCTATTGTGGCGAAAGTGAAGACCTCGTAAGAACTTACATGTATGAACCTCAAACAGAATCATTCATGCTGGTATAAGGCAATGTACTGGTAATCCGGTATACTGTAGGCTATAGTATAGGCCTATCTGCTTCAAAAAATACATTTTGCAAAAGACCCCTATCAATGTTCACATACATGTAATTGTTAGAGTAAGTATAAAGTGACATACATGTAGTAGGCCTACACACAGGTATTCAAAATCATCCCCTTCAATTAAAAATCATATTGAATGAAAAATTCACCAAAAAGAAGAAAAAAAACAGGAAAGTTTTACATATGGATGTTTAATGATATATGTAGTTAAAATTAATGCACTTTTTTCTACTCTAGGAATGTTTTAAAGGTTGTATTTACTTTATAAGTTATTACAATTATTCTCAACAGCATAAAGATAATGCACTAGCCAGCCTGACAATTTAGCCTGACCTGGCATTCTCTTATCAATACAATTAT
>JZLH01S0417172.1:14607-27107 GCA_001188425.1 Eucidaris tribuloides
TTCCTGGGGGGGTAGTTGTCCGGGGGGGTAGTTGTCCTAGGGGGGAATTGTCCTCCAGGGTAGTTGTCCTGGGGGGTAGTTGTCCTAGGGGGAGTTGTCCTAGGGGGGAATTGTCCTGGGGGTAGTTGTCCTGCGGGGTAGTTGTCCTAGGGGGGAATTGTCCTGGGGGGAGTTGTCCTGGGGGGAGTTGTCCTCCGGGGGAATTGTCCTGGTGGTAGTTGTCCGGGGGGGAATTGTCCAGGGGGTAACTGTCCGGACACGCACAAAATGCCCCAATATAATGAATGATGCGTACACTCGCGTGGCAAATATTTTTTTAAATCCCATATTCCTCAGTTTCCAGTTTTGCATACATTGCATCATTTTGTTATCTTAATTATTATAACGTAGCCTGAGACATCATTGAGGAAAATCGATTTTAGTCCATATCTCATGACTCAATGTAAATAAGATGACACGCGGATCACCTAATTCGTCTCAGTGACGAATTCAAATCTAGTTAAACTACGCGTTATTTGTGCACAGTTGCAGTCAAAACCCGTCAGCTGAGCGGACATAAAGCCCTAACCCTACTCGATAAAACGAGCAGAATCACAGTTCACAGAGAAGTAAAATGCAAGAAATATTTCATTGATTTCTGTTTCTTATCTTTATTTAATTCTTTTATTATAAATAATGCATTTCATTCTGTGCCGAAATTCTGAAGCCCCATAATGCCCTATCAGGTCCAATAAACACAAACCAAGTCCACTGAAGAATAAACATGATAAAGGAGAAATCTTTTTTTGTGTGCTTTGACAAAATTTGCATAAATAAGATCAAGAAATTCACAAATTTGTGGATTTTTTTTAAGGCCAAAACCTAGCCCTCTCAGAAAGTGCAAACATGTTCATAATCAGTTGAGGAATAAAGGAAAAGACACATGTTGTTCATGACATTTATTAAATTGGCATATATTTGCATGGTTAAATAATTTCAAAATTCTGTGTACACCTTTTAGAATCTCCTACCAAGCCCTGTCTGATAAGACAAACAATCAGAATTCATGGGGTCTCAATTCAAATAGGAAGGAATTGTTCAATACTGTCGAATTCGTTAAAATGAAGCCAAAGAATACCTGTTTTGAATCAGAATATTATTTAATGATGAGAGTATGCAATAATCATGGAAAAGTTTGCTTAACAAGGTGATTTCTGATGATAATTCCATGACAAGGAACACATCGTTATTCAAACTTCAAACTTTTAAAGTAAAACCGTAAATAATAAAAACTTAGGCACGGTGGAAAACAGTGGAGCTGAAAATTTTACAGTAACGCCTTAAATGTCATAAACTTACGCTACTGCCCACTGGTTTTCTAAATTTCGAAAATTTCAGGCCACACCCCCTTCTACCACCCCGGAGCTGCCTCTGAACTTACGTGATATAATCCTTGTGCCTAAGATCAAGAACCTATCATTTCATTTCCCGATGGCAAATCAATTCATCTAATTATTGGAAATATTGGAATAGCTTACCTTTAACACCCAGGCAATTACAATCTAACCCTTCATTCAAAAAGGCACAAACCATTTATTTTTTCTAACCCAGATTTTTACAATTGTGTATTTTTTATTTTAAACATTGTGTAATTTTTCTTGTAAGCGCTTTTGGGCCATCTTGGGAAAAGCGCACTTTATAAATAATAATAATAATAATAATAATAATAATAATAATAATAATAATAATAATAATAATAATAATAATAATAATAATAATAATAATAATAATAATAATAATAATAATAGTAGTAGTAGTAATAAAAATAATAATAATAATCATCATCATTATCATCATCATCATCATCATCATCATCATAATCATAATATTAATAACTATAACGTCTTAGACAATAAGGAGCTGCAAGGCTGTGTGAATGATTTTTACAAGAAAGATTTATTGATACGAACAACTATATTGTGACAGGCAATAGTGGAAAGTACTAAAAATGTGAGCGTGCAAAAAAGTAAAGGATCGAAACATAAAAAGACAAGCAAGAAAAAAGGTAATTTTTACTTCCGATAAAATTGATGGAGAAAAGTGAAAATGGTCATAACGCATCTATTTATGATTCTGTTCTTGTTGGCGCCATAAAAATAATGATCTTTACGTATTACTGAAAGCGAAAAAAATAGTTATAAATTATCTGCTGCAGTGTCGTACATAGGCGGAGCCAGAGGGCAAAGTGGTTAATACCCCCTATTGGTTGCCAATTAGTAAAAACATTACTAGTAAAAAAAAAAACAATGAAACGAATGTTGGAGTTTGGTCAACGGGTCAACAAGATATGCGATCTATACCCATAATGTAAAGCAACCATTCCTCCCGGCGTCAGTAAGATATGTCAAATAGCTCAAATCTGAGTTGTCAACATGCAAGTATAAGGTAATATATGGGGTCTATATACGTGATTTAGAGTTACACGCAAAATCACGGAAAATAGAAAATTTGAAAAACAAATAAGGGTCATTATTCATAAAGACCGCTATTCATAATCAGACATGAGGGTCGCTATACAAAATAAGTCATAAGGGTCGCTATTCATAATACCAAATCAGGTTCGTCAATCACGAGGGTCTCTATTCATAATACAAAAGAGGGTCACTATTCATAAAGGTCAATATTAATAAGGGTCGCTAGTCATAATCGAACAAGAGGATTGCTATTCCTAATAGGATAAGAGGGTCGCTATTCATAATGGGAGAAAAGGGTAGCTATTCATAATCGAAGAAGATTGTCGCTATGCATCATGGGAGAAAAGGGTCGCTATTCCTAATCAAAGAAGAGGTTCACTATTCATAATGGGAGAAAAGGGTTGCTATTCATAATCAAAGGAAAGGGTCGCTATTCATAATCGAGGAAAAGGGTCGCTATTCATACTCCCCATACATTAACCCTCGATTTTTGCGCTAATGTTGCATCTCTGCACAGTCGTATAATCAAATTTAATTAACAATGGTGATATTTTTTCTCCTTCACCTTTGTAGAGGAAAAAACTTAAAAGGCGCTTTTCCGGTACCTAAATAATTAAACAGCGATGTGATTTCATTAACTTAAAAAATGCCTTCCGTCGTCACACATAGACGGATTGATCTACATGTATATAGATCCTCTCTTTTACTCCCTCCTTTGCCTTTAATCGTCCTTTTAGAGGGGAAAGTTGCGCGGAGGAGGGGTTGTCGTACGGGGTAGTTGTCCGCGGATACGGGCTTTGAAATTGCCGTGAGAAACGTGTGTTTGTTTTATTTTGGGGAGGGGTATCAAGCCCTCGTAGCGAAATTTTCAAAATACGTGATTTTAGTAACGTACACTTTATCGGCATCTACCGCTTTTACAGTGTGCCGACAGTGTGCCATGCAGTGTTTGTGATAATGGAAGTGGGAATTAAGTAATGGGTTTTAAGCTAGCTTTAAAGCAGTATCGTTTGAATTGTACAATGGAGTGATGGTATTTGTTAACCAGTAATATTGACTAGCATGATTGGCAATAACTCCTCCATAACTTCTTTCCATTTCCATCCTACTCATCTTTTAAAATTTTCTTTTTTCCTTCTCGCTGTCTCGTGACCCTGGCCCTCTCTTCCTTTTCCCCTTATTTGTGTACGTATGCTTTGTTTATAGATATTCATGTGTTTTATTTCTATATGACTATCATTGAATTTCATAGAATAGAATTGAGATTAGTAGTTGTAATCGTATACCGTATAAAATGTTTAATTTTGTGATTTTTATTTTATTTTAGGGCCCAATGCATGGCAGACTAATATTTATTAAACAGGTAACCCTGATGAAATAATTGAATTAATAAATAAATTAATTGAAATAAATGAAATAAATAACCCTGTGACGTCATAAATTCACAGTGATAATAGAAAAAAAGTATAAATTCAAAGGAATTTTACAAGTTAGACCGGTGCCCCCCACCCCAATGTTACCAGTGCTCCTTTAATGGCAGGACTCTGATAGGAATCATTATTAATTTTAGCCCTTCAAAACACTACTTATAACTAAACAGTAAACTCTTAAACTAAGATATCAAATCACCATCGAGAAGGGCTGAGGATTGACTGCATTTTTAAAATGGTAGATTAGGAAAATGCTGGATTCCAACCTTTCTAGTGTTGAATCCAGCATGTTCAAGGTGTTAATCTACAATAAAAAGGTGATTTAGCATTTTAGTGTGTAGAGCGCTTTTTGGTGCGAACGCAGAAGCTTATACACCCCAAGTTCAAAATGTACTACCGATGGTGTTCCTGTCTCTCCACTCCTTCGCTTTGTCAATCCTTGACATTTGACACCCCCTCCCCGAAACCCTTCCTCCGGGTCAGCTTGGTCGCTAATTAGGTCCCATGATGAGGAACTTCAACCCCAGTCATCCACCCAACCACGAATACAAATCGACATACATGCATAGTATCCTGCTTGGGGTATGATTATTTAAGGAAAACTTTGCAACTCTTCATTGCCTGAAATTAAAAAGAGTCGAGCGGGACTAGCCTTTAACTTCTGCCATTATTTTTTGGTCTATATTTAGGTCTTTTTTCTACAAAAATACTGTCTAATAAGAGTTAATGGTTTCTAAAATGACAATGATAACAGGCCTGCTTAGGAGGGTGTTCCATCGCCCCTCCCCCTTTAGCTCCGACACAGCCGTTGGGGTGCTTCCCATCCAACAATTATTATAATTTTGCTTATTTCAGTATTTTTTTCAATTATATTTGTGTGTTGTATTGAACAAATCCCATTTCAATATTTTACAAAATTCTAACTCTTAATTCAGAGTCTTCATAGATTATAACTAGTGACCCTCTCCTCCGATTATGAATATCTACCCTCTTTCTCAAATATGAATAGCGATCCTCTTCTCCGATTTTGAATAACGACCCTATTTCTTAATTATGAATAGCGACCCTTTTCTTCTATTATGAATAGCGACCCTTTTTTCGATTATGAATACCGACCCTCTATTTTATTATGAATACGACCCTTTTCTTTTTTATGAATAGCAACCCTTTTCGATTATGAATAACGACCCTATTTCTTAATTATGAATAGCGACCTTTTCTTCTATTATGAAAGGCGACCCTTTTTCGATTATGAATACCGACCCTCTTTTTTTATTATGAATACGACCCTTTTTTTCTATTATGCATAGCGAACCTTTTTTCGATTATGAATATCGACCATATTTCTCGATTATGAATAGCGACCCTTTTCTTCAATTATGAATAGCGATTTTTTTATTATGAAGAGCGACCCTGTTCGTTGATTATGAATAGCGACCCTCTTTTTTGATTATGAATAACGACCCTCTTCTTTGATTATGAATAGCGAGCCTCTTCCTTGAATATGAATAGCAACCCTCTTTTTCAATTATGAATAGCGACCCTCTTCTTCGAATATGAAAAGCGACCCTTATGAATATTGGCCTTTATGAATAATGACCCTTTTTCGATTATTCATAATCCATAATCCATAATTCATTTCTCTATTATGAATAAAGACCCTTTTTTGGATTATGAATAGCGACCCTCTTCTTTGATTATGAATAGCGAGCCTCTTTTTCGATTATGAATTGCGACCCTTTTTTGATTTTGAATAGCGGCACTCTTCTTCGAATATGAAAAGCGATCCTTATGAATATTGACCTTTATGAATAGTGACCCTTTTTCGATTATGAATAGCGACCCTTTTCTTCGAATATGAATGACCCTTGTGGATATTGACCTTTGTGAGTACTGACCCTCTTCTCCTATTATAAATAGCGACCCTCTTCTTTCATTATGATTAGCGACCCTTATGATTAACGACCCCGATTTGGTATTATGAATGGCGACCCTTATGACTTATTATGTATAATGACCTTTATGACTTATGAATAGCGGTCCTTATAAGTAATGACCCTTGCCCATTCCATGTTTGAGTGCATTTTCGGGGTAAAAAATGTAATTATTCTTAAGAAATAAAACCATGACATAAATATTCCATATTTCTTCTTTTATCTGACACCTCATGCGTAAAAACTGAATAACGTATGACGGAGAACAAGTAAAATTAAAACATGCCTGTTTAGTGTGATTTTCAGAATGAGTACATTTTAAGCTTTTGGAGGCAAGCTGAACAAAAGGTTCACGCACAGCTGACTTCACACAATATCTTGCATCGGGCACAACAATAGGCTCCGAATCATGAGCGAGGAAATTTCTTGGTTGCTGGCTGCCAAATCCAGAAAGCAGAGTTAATAAATGCATTTTGGAATATTTCTGAAAACAAGCATCATTTCAAATTGTCTTTTCTCACTCATGCATCGCTCATTTTTCATAAATGAGGTATCAAACGAAGAAGATAAAATAGACTTTTTAATGATGTAGTTCAATATCGAAGATATTCTGAATACATTCAAGCGTGATAGTTTGAATTTCAAATTTGCTCGTGCAAATGATTTTATACCTGTCCCTTCTGATTGTCTTTGCTGAGTCATGCGTGAATGGAAATCTCTATGACTGGTATAAAATTAAAGAAGGGAAAATATGCTTTCCAACAATGTACGACTTTTTTGTCATATTTGTTAATACATAAAAAATATCTTCATCAATCTCGTTTTCCTTTTTTCTGGGACACACTGTACAGTGTAATTACAGCAATGATCAAAATTGGCCAAAAAATCAGACACAAAGTGCGCCAAATGACGGGAGTTAAAATAAAATCTTGGCTTCCTCGGTTTCCAAATCCGTGGGCGTCTGTCCTCTCCATATTTTGGGTATCTTTAGTGAGTCTCGCACATTTTGCCTGGTGACTTGACCGGCACAGGATGGCATGTTGAGCATACGTCTTGCGCCCGCAGTGGGGCATCCCCTTCAACATCTTTAACTAAAAGAATAAATACACACATTCTTCTGGTATAACACGCCTTTTCCATACACAGTAAAAACGCTGTTTAAAATATTTTAAACAAGTGTGAAGTGTCTACCGTTGTTTAAGCCTGTCACTCTAACAACATTGTTTGAAATTTTTAAACAACCATGATTGTGGAATCCGTCTTTGAAGCAATATTGGTTAAAATTTGAACAACGTTAACCAATATAATTTAAAAGCCGGATACCACAATCACGGTTGTAAAGAAAAAAAATGAACAATTTTTGTTAGAGTGACGGGTTTAAGCAATGGTAGACATTTGTTTGAAATAATTTAAACAGCGTTTTTACATCAGCATGGTATGTCTCAATACAAGTCTTCTATTCAATTAAAATCATTTTAATTCAATATTGGTCATTAATAATATATATATATATATATATATATATATATATACAGTGTGTCTCAAAAAAAAATTGTGCAAGTGAAAACCCCCCCTCTTTGGCAATTAGAAAATACTCTTGTGACAGGATGCTTACGTCAACGTCAAGTGCATAGTCTTAGCTTTCAAATACCGTTAGTTTTGTTCAATTTGCTTGTCTTAATCTTGAGATATGTTAATTTAAAGAAGAAAAAGTCCCGAGTAAAAGTGACACAATTGTGATGCACCCTTTAATTGTTTCCAACATATCTCGAGATTAAAACAAGCAAATTGAACAGAACAAATGGCTTTTGAAAGCTAAGACTTTGCCCTTGACGGTGATGTAAGCATAATGTCACCAGAATATTTTCTAATTGCAGAAGAGGGCGCTGTTTACTTGCAGAATTTTTAAGACATGCTGCAGCACGTCTCAAAAATTGTTAAAGTGATAAGCGCCCTCTTTGACAGTTAGAAAATACTGCTGTGACACATGTTTACGTTAACATCAAGGGCAAAGTCTTAGCTTTCAAATGCTGTTTGTTTTGTTCAATTTGCTTGTTTTGATCTCAAGATATCTAGTAAACAACAATACGGTGGAATCACAAATGTATCATTCTTACGGGAAGAGGGCCTGATGCTATATTGACTGTAGTAAAAGTGGCACATTTGTGATTTTACCTTTTTGTTGTTAACTGAACATATCTCAGGATTAAAACAAGCAAACTGAAACTGAAAACAAACGACATTTGAAAGCTGAGACTATGCCCTTGATGGTGATGTAAGCATGACGTCACAAGTGTTTCCTCATTAGCTAAGAGGGCGCTTTTGACTTGCACAATTATTTTTGAGACACACTGTATATCATATTATAACAATGGCGAAAAAAAAAATCAAAAAGGGGTTACTCAAGTTACATTACAGCAAAAGCACACATCAACTTCAAGCAAAAACTTAATTTGATGGTGAAAATTTCTGCATACTCCCGATGCCCTTTTTGACAAATAAGTGCCCTTTTTTGGCTTTGCCCCCCCGACCGAAAATACGTTCCGCCGCCCCTGTATAACGGCCACTCATTTCATTACTTCGTCGAGTTGTTGTTCGTGTACACAAACTAAGCAAGGCAAGTGCACACTGAACGCGACAGTGTTTCTTGAGGCTAGTGCACACTCTCACTCAAACTCGCGGTAGTGCAGCTGTAGGTGTGTAACACACGAAGTTACACTTACCGTACTTGTCTTGGCCGGCTGAAACTCTGAAGCCAAACATCTGACATGTAGACACAAGTGAAGTTAACAGGAAAATCATAACGGAATTCCACGACAACGTAAAATTTAGCACCTTAAATTGATTTTGACTTGCAGAAACGTAGAATGACGGATAACGGAATTTGATTTTCGATCTCCGCGCTCGACCACTACTACTATAATGATGTGCGCTTGCGGTTAAGTTCGATATCGATGTCAGGGGTCACACTCATAACGAATTTACTACATTGAAGATGGTATAAAATGCTTATTTTGATAAATTAGGTAAAACTAAATTACGATGCTTCAAAAATATTTGTTAATATAATATTTTTGTTAAGATTGCGTAAACTTGTAAAAAAAAATACGACAAATCAGTAAACATTTGACACGTACATGCTTGTGTCTTCAAATCGGCAACAGAAGAAGTACGGTCACTGCACTGTGATGCTAAAACATGCAGAATCGACAAAAAAAAGTCGTTATGTGATGCAGCTGACAGAGTAAATTATTAGTAGGCCTTCACTGTTTTACGCCTAGCAATTATAACAGCAACAACAACAGCAGACCTAATGATGATGATAATAATAATAATAATAGTAATAATGATGATAATAAAATAATAATAATAATAATAATAATAATAATAATAGTAATAATGATGATGATAATAATAATAATGATAATAATAATAATAATAATGATAATAATAATAATGATAATAATATAATAGTAATAATAATAATAATAATAATAATAATAATGATAATAAAAATAATGCTGATAATTATTATAATATTAATAAGAAGAAGGAGAAAAGGATGAAGAAGAAGAAGAAGAAGAAGAAGAAGAAGAAGAGTGATAATAAAAGCAATAATTTTATTTATTTTAAAAGTAAGGATATTGATTGCAACAACATCATCATCAAACAACAACAACAACAATAATAATAATAATAATAACATAATAATAATAATGATGCTGCATCGTGTAATACAATGCTGTATTTTGTTATACTATGTGATTTACCATGTAAGCCGTGGTATTTTCCGTGGTTATACGGTTAAGTATGTGACATAACGTGGTATTACCACGATATTACAATGAAAGTTGTGGTAACATAGTACATTCGTGGTAATACAGTGTAATACATGATCTTAACGCGGTATTATCACGATACTACGGTGGTCACTATGAAAATACCGTATTTTCATTGTAAAATGACGATATTACAATGTAATTCGTGGTAACGTTGTACATTCCCAGTAAATTTCGTGGTAACAGCGTAATACATGATCTTAGCACGGTATTATCGCCATATTACAGTGTTTACCATGAAAATACTGCGTTTTCGTTGTAATATGACGATATAATGACGTAATTTGTGGTAAAACGGCGGTACATTTTTGTAAGGGAATGAAGTTATTAGCCACTCATCTCTATTTTCAGGAAAATGTATTAACCATATTCGGGAGATTTTACCCGTTGTAGATTGGTCAATAAATGACGTCATAACCACGCCATAATCTGGTCATATAAACTTGCAAATTCACGCCTACTAGTCGTAGATTGTTCAATAAATGACGTCAAAATTACGTCATAATCTGGTCATAAAAATGTAAATTCACTCGTCGTAGATTGGTCAATAAATGACGTCATAATTACGTCATAATCTGGTCATATAAAATTGTAAATTTGCTCGTCGTAAATTGGTCATAAAATGACGTCATAATCTGGTCATATAAAAATGCGCAATAAACTTGTCGTTGAAAGTGGCCAAAATGACGTCATAAAGACGTCGTATAAACGACGTATGACCAGTACTACTAGTTTAAGACGTAATTAAGACGTCATTACGACCATGTCTGCTATCAGGGTCGTGCCGAGAGAACATGTTTTCCAACGTGTCAGACTTGATCGATCACCGGAGTCAAGAAACACGCTGTAGGCCTATACACGCCAGTGCTTTCATTACATGTATAACTCGTGCCGAGAGATAAAACATGTTTTCCAACGTGTCAGACTGATCGATCACCGGAGTCAAGTTCGGCTAGCAAGGCTGCGATTCGTAGGGGAAAATCCCTACCGTAGGGAATTTCAGCCAACCGTAGGGAGTATGGAATCCCTACGGGAAAATGACATTCCGCAGGGGAGAGTAGGGTTTTTTTGGTGATTTGTAGTTTTTTTTTGACAATTTCCAAAAAATAGATTTTTCTAAAAACTCTCGTTTATATTCGTCTGTAGACATTATTTGGGTGAATCCATTGTCCATGTTGGTCACTATATGGTATAATTATTAAAACCGTAATGTTCGCATGCAGGGGCCCAAATCCAGGGGGACAGAGGGACATAAAATACAAAATATCAAATGCCCCCCCCCCCCCATTATTTGGAGAAAAAAAAAGTCTCCAAAGATTAGCGGCTGTCCATATACGCTAAAACCCTGAGTGCAGCACAAATGGGGATAGCTCCATTAAGGACTCAACCATTTTCAGAAGTCTGTTTTAAATTTTCTAAACATGTGGGTCCAGCATTTAAATTTTGCAAATGCAATTTTATAAAGTTGCTCTCATGGCTAGTCATTAATCTGATAGACATTTATATGTTATGAAATCAAGCGACTCACATTTCAGAAATCTGGTTAAAATTCTAAACATGTGGGTCCAGCATTTAAATTTGCAAATGCAATTTTATAAAGTTGCTCTCTGCATTTAATTCACACAGTGCAAACTTTGTTCGTTTTTTCTTATTAGAGGACGTATGTGGTCCGAATAACTCTGCTTAGACCACATACAAATGTAGGTGTGTGTGCCACTGACGGGCGTACGTCTGTCCATACAGCTACTGAACCACTGAACACAACAGTGATTCTGCCACGGAGTAGGGCCCATACACGCAATAGAATGTGGACTGGCCAGTTTGAAAACACCACACAGACCCGGCACACAGAGATTCGGTGATTCTGCCACGGAGCGTGCAGTTGACTGCAACTAAAGCCCGCGCGTTACATGTTTTTGAACGTGTGGGACTATGCCTACGGATACGATCTCACGTTGGGGCACTTTTTTGACATAGAGACAGAAATAATGCTTTAAAATTAACATTTAAGTTGAAATAGGTGTGTGATGAAGTTCTTTTCTATTCAGAAATTAGATCAAGGCAAGAAAAAAAGTGAATTTTTCCGACACGGGACGAGAATGCCGAATTGCATTGAGTATTTTTTGGTCGGTAAAACCCCAAACGGAAAACCTTGGCGAAACTGTGAGACGTCACCGGCTACACTGGCATTTCTCACCGGAACTACGCTCGGTGATTGTACGCGCAGGTTCGTACATTGGTACGGGCAAAAAGACTCGGAGAAATGCCCTGAAAAATCGGCCTCTGGAACATTTTCGTCAAAAAATGGCCTCGAGACAATAAACACTATCGCCGCATCAATTTTGGGGTCGACGCGAACGGAACGGTCCGCCGTTCGGGAGCCTATTCCGTCACAAAATACCTGAAAAAACCCAAAAATCGCTCAACCGCCAAATAACGACATTATTATAAATAGAAGACTACTACTACTACTACTACTACTACTACTACCACTACTATTATTACTACTACTACTACTACTACTACTACTACTACTACTACTACTACTACTAGTACTACTACTACTACTACGTCTTCTACTACATTACTACAATCACTAGTACTAGTACTAGTACAACTATACAACTAGAACTACAACCACTACTGCTACTACTACTACGACGACGACGACTACTACTACTACTACACACTAAAAAATAAAGGTGCGTACAAGATGCAATTTAATTTGCGAAAGTAGGTGCAGAGCAATTTCTGCCGCGGTATTCGAGCAAATCTGCACCGTTCACAGCTGAGCGCTCGCCCCACTTCATCATGTTTGCAAATTTGAACCTTTTAGATGCACAT
>JZLH01S0417172.1:38188-53499 GCA_001188425.1 Eucidaris tribuloides
TGGATATCACTCATATTAAACAAAAATAAAAGCAGTCACTCTGTCTCATACTTTGTGTTATCTGCATACACGTAATGTACAATCCTGGACACAAGTTTAGAATATGGTTATTTCTTTGCATAGCCCTGTTTTAAAGTGCAGATTTCTTACAAATAATGATTAATTACCCATGCAGAACATATTATTACTAAGTTTAATGAGTTTCACTCAGGGGCGGCGCCAGGGTAAAATTTTAGGAGGGGCGAATTCGTCATTATTTACATCATCGCTATCATTATCACGATAATTATCACCACCACCACCACCACTAGCACCACCACGGCACCATCATCATCATCATTACCATCATCACCATTATCATTATGACCATTGTTGTCGTCGTCGCCGTTATTATCATTGTCGTCGTTACCTAACCACCACCACCACCACCACCACCACCACCACCACCACTACCATCATCATCATCATCATCATCATCATCATCATCATCATCATCATCACCACCGCCATCATCACTTGTTCCTAATTTGTTTCAGACGATCCTGGTTTGCAACACGATGTCAGATGGTTCCAATACTTTCTGCACTCTTCCCTCGCTCTCCTGTTCATAAACGTGTAGATAAGCGGATCCAAGACAGTATTCGTGTAACCGAGCAACATGGAGAACACAGCAAACCAGTGACCATCCGAGACCTTAATGAAGTCGGAATGGACGAGCAAATATGGCGTCCAGCAAACGATAGTTGTGAGTACCAGGAGAGCACCTACACGAGGATAGAAGACAAGGACAATTTACTGGGAACTGAAGCATCTGATGTGTTTGTGGCTCTGAACAACTCAGAGAAGTGAGCTTACTGAGCTTACTGAGTTTACTGATGCGCCGCACAGCCATCTTGGTAGTGTACCAAAAAAGAAATGTAGTGCGGCTGGGGGTGAGGGGGCTATTCGCCCTTAGTAACCCAAATAAGACTGTATTTCTGATTCGAAGCTGTTGAGTGTTGTGGTGTGGACTGCAGATGGAGGGAGACTATTCCAACCCTGGATGACCCTTTGACTAAACAATTTGACGGCACAATTAGGGGCCTACGGGATTGACTTGTTTTTGGACTAAGAATTCCAACAGATTCCAGAAACTGTTTTTTTTTCAGTGCCATATCCGAGACCAAAGGTTCCCAGATAGAGGCTGCCCCCAAATACAACTTTTCCTTAGAGTTTGTACCGAGACCAAGACTGAGGCCACCAGAAACTGGCCTCGAGTCTGGCCTTTGGGTGAGACACTGGTTTTGTTTGTTATCAGGATACTCGTTTATTTGAACCAAGGTTCACCCAGAGGTCAAGTTGGTTTTAAAGAGAAAACACAGTACTGGTTGATGATGGAAAATCTTTCATCAAAATTTCACATTTCATTAGTTTCCAGGTGAGAGTAAATTACATTTGCATCATAATGTGGGACTAATTCACTTCATACGCAATAAAAAGTTGAGGGATTGGCAGTTTGAATACCCGACTGAGTCAACTCAGTTGCTGCAGTGTGAATGGCATAGTCCCACATATTGATTTCTGTGTTAGTACTTTGTCAGCACTGGGGATTTGTGTAGCAGATTTGTTAAAAGTCTTCTGTTGTTCTCAACTACTCTCTCCGTACTATAGTGAAATTTTTTGAATACCATCTGTTCACAGAAGGTTTGAAAGCAGCTGATATCAAAATGATGTTGCTCTGCAAGTAATCAACCAGTACTGTGTATTCTCTTTAATAAAAGCAGAAAATAAGAGAAACACATTAATGAAAGCCGGCGAAAGTCCACCAAAGAATAGCGGAGTTATGAACTTTCAAAGTTTTAAATTTGTGACGTCACATGCGAGCAGCTCCCGATATAAGTTCCATAAAGTGTCGTTTTCTCAGAAATTTGAAAATGATTTTACCTGTGCATTCAACATATTATTGGCAACATTATTCCATACAGGTTTCTACGAAAAAACCGTTCAATTATCATGAACCATTAAAAAATGGAAATTTATGGAATTACTAATTACATGGCATATGGGGAACTGCTCGCATGTGACGTCACAAAATTAAAACTGAAACTTCATAACTTTGTTATTCTTTGGTGGATTTTCGCCAAACTTTCATTAACATGCTTCTCTCATTGTTCTGCTTTTAAGAAAACCAACTTGACGTCAAGGTGGCCCTTGCCTTTAATAAATTAGGGCCTTCCACTCAAGCATGCTCTACAAAGTGAGTAAAAACGAAACAATCTAATCCTCCTAAAAATCAATAATAAAAAAAAGAAGAAATCAAATAAAAGAATACCATAAAATTGATAACAAGGAATGACATCATAATCATTTTACTATCATCATATCGTCCATTATTCATTCATATTCCGTCTCGATTTACAGCAGCAATCGTGTCATTTGAAACATATCACTGTTGCTTTTATCCAAGTTTCGAGTTTGCAGTATGTGCATGTCTAATGAATGCTCTTGTCAATGACATCATGCGGCAAAACTATGCACGAATTTGGATGAAAACAATTCTCCATATCGCTTACACCCGATATTTACCGATAGCAGATACTACATATCAACATCTCGAACTTTTTGCAGTCTTTCTTACTTCCTGTCCGACTCAGAACGAAAGCGGCGGAATTGATTTAATACAGCCAATCTGTTTCTAATTGTATTGCCCTTTTTTCTTTTTGTGTGGTTGAACTAGCTCTGCCCCGTTAATGAGAAATATTCCACGCCAACACACATGAATGAAATTTTGACTTTATCCCAAGTGTAAAAATAGGATGAAACAATTGGATTTCAAAATCAGGGGGGGGGGGAGGTTTTTAAACACCGCTCCTTTTAACATGCACAAAATGAGATATCGGATATGAACCAGTCGGCAAATCTCGCCAGAGAATCGCAATAATCTTAGTGCGTCTCCAACGTTCTTTCGCAGATAACTATATGCGATAGGGAGAATGTGCATACCTCTTTTTACACAGATTGCTGATGAACAGTCGTGAAAGTGAAATAATATTTCTATCAATTCCTGAAATCAGTTTAATGATATCGTTTGGCCGATTGTAAGACATTTGCGATTCATTAAATCTATAGATTTCTATAGATTTACCCACACTACACCGTTTTGCCCATAATAATGTTGACATCTTGAAAAATTTGTAAAATGCAAAGCAAGAATATGTTTAAAACGCAATGCAAGTCACTACAAACCATTAAACGTAACGGAAGATATAACTAAACATACACAATTTCCAAGTTTGCATCGCATTTTGCACGCGAAGCGCCGGAATTTTTGCCATTTTTCTTACTTTTGCCCCTTCATCCGAAAAAAAAGGATCGACGTCCCTAGTTCGCAAACGGAACACGACTTTCACTTCACAACTCAACATCAAAAGACAACTCACCCATCACAGCTACTCTCTTCTCAGCAGACAGCTGAGATTGTCTCGCATCCGCCATCTTGAGACCCTGTTGTTTAGCCGCAACACTCAAACACTTCCACCGATTTTGTGACAAACTTTTGGCGCGTTTTATATCAAGCGGTGAAACTTCGACCAGACACGAAGCAGTACCGGCGGGTTGTCCCGTCGCCGCCTTTTCGAGGTTGGAGGAGTCTGGTGGGGATTCCTCTGCAAGTTTGGCTCCAATTATAACCGGGTCATATCGGTTTGTCCTTTCTTCCTGTTTCTGATACGATTGCAATAGTTTTTGTTTTTGTCTGATGAAGTATGCGATGGACCCATAACAGATGGTAAGCAGCGGGATCGTCAGGCCGAATATGAGTATGGTACACATGTTACGGAAGAGTGAGTGTTCCCATCTTGGAGAGCAGTGCCGTGTATTTGGTGTATACTCAAATCCTGAGAGGAGGTTTACAGTCGGCATGAAAGTCATCGATATTGCGATGAACCACGAAAAACCGATCATGATCGCTACTCGGAGACGAGTGGGTGGGAATCGATTGGAGAAGATTACTATCAGGAAGCGATCGATGGCGATAGCTAGGATCGTCGGGAAGTTGGTGAAAGAGAACATCATTGCGAAGAAGCCGTTGATCTGCGTGAAGATTTGCAGAGATGATTGCAGAAGAATTTAACAAACTATAAAACAAATTTAGACACATTCATGGTAATATTTTTTGATTCACTGAAACACATGACAAGCATTAACCCTCATGTATTTTTTGAGGAAACAGAAATGTAGAATCTGCGTTATTTGGTAAAAAGGACTGGTAGGAAAACGATAATCAAATCATCAAAAAACATGTTAAAGTTGGAACATGGTGAATATGTAAATCATCAACCCTGTCATCTACCCTATTCCATGTTCCGCAGGTGACGCAGTAAAATGTACAAATTTCTTTCCAGGGGAAAGCCATCATAAATAAGGTAATATGTTATCATCATGGAATCTTACCCACAATTACATCCTGCGTGTCTTCATTTCTAAAGAAATATGAATGTGTGTTATTTCATCAAATTTAATGTTACATAATTATGTTGTATGTTGTTACATTAACCTCATTCGACTATAAAGCTGTGAATTACAAAAAGAAACGACTGCAAAACGTTAGACAAGCTATCATTCGAATTTTGAATGGGTCTAAAGTGGCTGACATCGGAATTGAAGGTCAATGAAGTATAGGTTTTCCTACTCATTTTCAACATATTTTTGTCCAACAATTGAATTGTTGATTTGACTTCGTCTTCTTATGCCAGGGTAATGCGAATGCTGATTCCAATTTAGTCTTTTGTAAACTAGTTTGACAACTTTTTGAATATGCTTAACACCGTTGTCCGACAGTTTCGTCAATGGCAATTTCAATTTTGTCGGTCGCAGTCACTGAGTTCTTGAACGCAAAAACAAATCTATTTTTTTGGCAATCAGTTTCGTCGAATTTCATTTAGTTTCGTCTATTGAAAATATATAAGGCATTACCATGGGACAAATTTGATGACAATGTGAACATCTGTCGGTCGTTCACACTACAAAAAAACAGGTTCAACTTTGTACCTGTAAAGGTACAGACAAATGCCACACTCGAAGCTCGTTTACGGGTGCAACTTTGCACCTTTCAGACCTTTAAAGTTGCAAAGTTGCACCTAAAGATGCCCGACTGTGACATTGGTCAGAAAGGAGCAAAGTTGGACCCGTTAAGGTGCTCCCATTGTGACATTGGTCTGTATCTTTAAAGGTGCAAAGTTGAACCCTTTTCTTCGTAGTGTGTTCGCGTGTGGGGACAAATTATAATGACGATTAACTGAACTGAAAATATTTGCGACTTGTCGCCAGTTAAAAAATGGAAAAGGCTAATGGCCAAACCAAAAATGGTATTTGCACGCTTCCTTTTCATCGAGACGAAACTGATATGAAAGTCGACGAAATTTCGTAAACAGATGATGAAAATCATCCGGAATAAAAAATGAATAGTAATAATACTGTACCGAAATATGCACTTACTTTGCAAATTAGAGGATTATCACGAAGAAAAACCCCGTCATCAAACACCGAATACAAAGCAAATGACATGCTGGTAAGGGTAATTCCTAAATCGGCAACACTCAGATTAAGGACTAAGAGGTGATGAGGAATACTCCGGAGACTGCGAAGGTGAAGAATGGTTACTATGGCAACGGTATTCGCGATCAGGGAGATGACCATAATTACTGCCAGGCTGAAAAAGAAAAAACGTATTTAAAAAAAAACCTTTTAAAAGGCGACAATCCCATTGTTGGGAACATTTGAAAAATGCCTCAAAAACCAAACAAGTTGATGAACATAATAGTGCATGCACTAAATAGAGTGCATATCTTGGCTTATCAGATTTGTCTTGAGATTTGTTTATGTGACGAGAAAGAAACATGTCTCTTCGTCACTATTATAGTATTCAAATTTATTTTCAAAAAATCAAACGGATTAAAAATATAAACATCAAGTAAAATACAATGATAATCACTTTGTACACAACATGTGTTATATTATAAATAAATACAAGTAACTTAAGTAGCATTGATTTTTGAAAAAGGAAAGTCCGCAAATCTTAAATAAGCTTGACTAAAAAAGGACTACCCCGGTAACTAGACAAGTTTACAAATACGATTACATGTTTACATACAATATTGATATGACCCGTAACCACAAAGCCCGTATGAAACATGAATAGACCAGTCCTGAAGTATGACTCTGATAGAGATTGAATCCATTCAAAGTTGTTTAACAAATTTACATGTCACAACGGAAACTACTGGTATTCTTTTTTTAAAAGAGAGTATATGACCACGACATTTCCACAGCAGAAACCTCGAATAGTGTTATATACACAAAAAGTTCCCGCTTTTTCAAATTGCCATAACGTTTTAACGAAATAAATTTGAGCAAAATAATTTGGCAGGAGTGTTTCTGCCTTCATTGACTAACATCTGCGTGAAAATGTGATTGATCCGTCAAGTCATGCATCAGTAGGCACATTCTAAAGGTGAAAATGTCACGTTTCAAAATTCACAACGGTCATTTTGGGGCATTTGTGGTACAAGGTTTCGTCAAATTCTGTTTCTAGTGAATGATTTAGCGCTATTTATGTTTATCACATATATATCGTTTGACTCCCTTACATCTCCCCACACATCATCCTTCCTAAATTTTGAAACTGTAAGATCCAATAAGTTTATTCAAAAAAGAAATAAATCCGATATTTATCTGTTAGTTTGGCGTAATAAATGAGTCCTGTGATTTAGGAAAAGTGGCAATTTTGTCTTTAATGCATGCTAACTCATGCGTAACATGACGGATCAACCGTATTTTCACACCCCTCTGAAATTGTTCAGCTCAGATTTGTTTCATTCATTTTTTTTAAATTCTTCTTTTCATGTACCGTTGTTGTCATGGAATTGCTCCTGCATATCTAACTGAATTGTTCAAACTTCATCAACCTAACCGGCCCCTCCGTTTCCAGTAACAAACTTCTTTACACTCAGTCTGTTGTCAATAGATCATGGAGTAGAAGATATTTTTTATCTGCTGGACCGCATTTGTGGAATAATTTACCGGAAGAAATAAAATTTACTACCTCCTTAACATAATTTAAATCTTACCTGAAAACTCACCTCATGAAAAAATGCATTTTAACCATGACTATCGCCTATTTATTTTTTTTGTAAATGTGTGACGTTCTCCTGTGTAATTATATGTTACTGCGCTATGAGCACCTACATTGATAGGCAGATTTTAGCGCGTTATTATTGATTATTATTCATTATTATTTTTATTATATATATTATTATTATATATTATTATCTATTATTATTATTCGCTCGGCACCCTCGACAGGGCGCTTTCGATTATTATTTTATTATTCATATTCTTATTATTATATATACTTATTATTATATTATGATTACTATTATTATAAATAATAAAGTGAATTGAATGGACGTTACTTTTCCAAATATTAATAACAAAACGGTTTATATACAAACAGAATTCGATAGTGCAAAAACTCAGATACAACAAATATGCAATATAAATTAAACATACAGAATGCAGATTACATTGTTAACATTAATGAATACCATAGGTGTATAAAATGTCTGTCATTGAATAATACTACCAGCTAATACAGTATTTAGATCATTAATAATATTGGAAATTTGGGGTAGTTACAAAAGCATAAAGCTTGAAAATTAGACAACCCCGAAATTAATGAACATAGTTCGTGATGATTGTTTAGATTAGTTATATATACTTCTCAGTCAACCCCTAACCCTCCCTAACCACCCCCTCTAATTCAGGTTATCCCCCCCCCACCAGCCCTAGGGATGTAAAATTTGAACATTATACGAGGACGTTATATCGTACTTTTTTATTGTGATTGCCTATTGTTACTGCGAGCTCAGAAGATATTTGAACTCAGTGACTACTTACTACTAATAATAATAAAATTATTATTATTATTATTATTATTATTAATTATTATTATTATTAATTATTTTTATCTATTATTATTATTATTATTATTTATTATACTATATTTATTTTAATTATTATTCACTATAATATTAATAATAATTAATAAAATATAATAATAATAATAATTATTACTTGTTATTATTATTATACTTTATACTTATTATATATTACTTATTATTATACTTATATTGTATTATTATTATTATTATTACTATTATTATTATTATATTAATTATTTATTATTCACAAGTGTATGCGTGTTTGGGAAAACTTGTTAATTGGTAAGGGGGAACTTACTTTTTGTGCTAGCGTTTAGAATAGCTTGATTTCCAAAATTGATATCGTGTCCAGTCCTGTTAATTCCTTTCAAATATAAGTACATTTCAATTGTGAAAATTTGGCGTATAACCCAACATTGTGAGTAAAAAAATAAGAAACACATATCTAAAACAACAGGCTGACAATGACCACAATTAAAAATAGGTGAGCTAAATAATCCTCCATGCTGTGTCTTTGATAAGATCTAAGAATGAAGACCTGAAAAATTGTATTTCAAAATGATTATTTAGTGCTTTAAAAAGGTGAAAATCTACAAGTACTAAATGACAGGTTAACCGGATTCATCGGCCCATTTCCTCCTATAGACTTACTGTGTGCAGATCTAGGCTATTTTATACTCCACCTCAGTTGAAATTCATGGGTAACGTTTATTCATGCATAACTTGCCAGTGGCAGCATGACTTTCAGAACTATAGGTGTTTATTTCTTTTCCATTTAAAATATATGTAGCTCTATCAAAGTTTGACGATTTTTTTAAAATTAAAGCTCCACAATGTTAGTCTGTGTCTTTAATCCCAAATGTCTAAAAATAGAAAAGGATGTCATAACACAAATAGCTTATTAGGGAATGATAGCATATCATTCCCCTTTCATGTGTTTTCATGGAGATTAATTTCTCTCACGCATGACTGAATGCTCAGTAATTAATTTTGCGAAATATATCCAAGTTGAGGTAGTTTGCGCTGAATATTTGCTAGAACGTTCACAACAAAGCAGGTCATGCATGTTCATAACATTGCGAGTTATAACAAAGGATTTTAACCGGTTAGAGACGGATTGATTTTGATATAACATGCATTCTCCATAGACCCTAGCCTAAGATATCTCGTACTTAGTCCCCAACGGGTTCACAAAGATGGATAGTTATAGGTCATTGAATGTTATGTCAATAAATAACATGTAGCTCATGCACGCTACACAAACGTTTTGGGGCAAAATCAATTTTGACAGATAACACGTTTAATTGACTTTCGGGCTTTCGATCTTCATTTTTGATATAAAGAATATAATACTTTTCCGTGTACAGGTGTAGCGGTTAGTTTTAAACACTTTTTTATAACGACCTCCAGCACTGAATATTCCATAAGCTGTTGCGGGTTTTTTCCACCTGCTACAGAAACTTCAAAAAGTAAGGCACGGATCTTTGGGCTTTTCATTCATCAGATACAGTATTTCGTAACTACGGTGTGCGGGGTTTTCCAACAACAGAAAAAGTCTGGATGTAAAGGTAGTTCAAGTGTTTTAAATGGACTGTAGGGAATTGACCAAATAACGCTCTAGAAAAAAAGTTCCGTATAGTCTCCAGATTGGTATTGAAAAATAGCATTACAAATTGATTAAGATGAAGTTGCTGAAAAAAAGCCTTTGTTCTCCAAATTTTACATGCGCATTGATGAGATAATCGACTAATTAGTGAGGCAAATTCTTCAGTCCCATTCGTAGAAGAAGGAATTACGGTCAATAGCGATTTCACAGACACGAACATTACTCGCTAGATTGCTCTTTACACCTATTAATATTCATGAATGCCTGTGGCTCTACTTGAATTGGAATGCACTGCAGAAGGTTTTCTTTTGAATGAACCTCACAAAAGCTATTCACGCACTTCTCCATTATTTATAGAATGGCTGCGCTCAAACGCCTCACCAAAATTCCTATTCGGTTTTCAAACATTTGCTGTTTCACAAAAGCATTGGGAATGTATAGGTTGTCAAGCACTCCCTAGTTTGCGAACGAGGATAGGACGGAGTGACATGCTAGCCACGTAATTTACTTTGGCACACAGTGAAAGTCCCCGATAGTTTATACACTGTTATAACGTAAATAAATAACCGTCACAGGTCATCAACCAATTGCCACCGAAAATCAGTCGGCCTGATTTTTGCGTCCCGGATAAAACGTGAAACGTCGCTTTTCAACAAACAAGCAAGTCCAGTTGACTAGATTTAAGTTCCAAGTTCATTATCTACTACCTGGATGAGTGAGAATATACATACACGTAACCGTCATAATCAATTAATTTTCTCAAAAACGCGCACATGGTATTAGGATAACAAACCCTATTTACGGGTTTAGTAATATTTAAATAATCATCTTTAGGGATTTGTAAAATACCACTGATGGGACTACGGAAAATCACGATAAATAGCCTTGTCCTACAGTCCAAAAATCCAAGAAATAGTTTTCTGCAGTATAGCTCATACTCCTTCATCTGCTGCGGCAGACAGCAGCACCCTAGCCCCCGGTTCCCGGCGGGTCTGGGTCCTTGTCCACTCTTTCATATTACCTTGCCCTCGTACTTTTCCAGTCCTTTAGTCCAATATGTAAAAATCATGTTTTCGGCGCTTCTGGAGATTAGTTTCTTGCATTTACGAGTATAGTGCACCAACTGCCAGCAAAATTACATCGTCGATACCGTTTTCCAAAAATTTAATTGACACACAAAACAATACTTCCCTGATACAGTGATCAAGTTTCAGCAAATTTTCACAAAGTATGGTCACGGCAAAATATCAGAAACGACATTTTACCTCATGGAATTTGTTTATAATGACACATTATGATTTTCAAACCATTATTGAGGAGATCAATGTGTGCATTTTCTATGACAAAACTTTTTCATCGATATTATTTCCCCTCCCTCCCCCCAAAATGGAAACGTTTCAGAGGTAATAATTTCAGGGCATTAATAGGTGATATAGGTCTATCTAGAAAAAGAAAAAAAAAGAAAAAAATACTGAACCTATTACAGGTTTTTTTTTTTACTTTGTTTAAAGACATAGGTTAACATTGTGGAGCTTCAATTTAGAAAACGTCACCCATGAATTTCTGCTGCGGTGGAGTATAAAATAGAATAGCTCAACACTTGGTAAGTCTAAGGGAGGAAATGGACATGGTGAATCCGATCAATCTGAATTTTCATAGATTTTCACCTTTTTTTAACACTAAGAAATCATTTTGAAATACAATTTTTCAGGGCTTCATTTTGAGAATTTAGCAAAGACAATTAGAGCATGTAGGATTATGTAGCTCATATTTTTTTAAAGTGCGGTCATTGTTAACTTGTGGCTTTAATATTTTGAAAGGAATATCCATAAGTTAAAGACGCTATATAACACTGTGGAAGACCGTTTAAAAAATGTCGAACTTTGCTATCTGACATATCTGACAGTGTTTTGAATGGACAAAGAAACACCCTAGAATACAAAAGTTCGGACAGTTAAGCTGTCACTAGTAAAAATTGTAGAGATACAAATTGGCACATTAATTATTCTCAGCCGATAGGAAATTCTAAAGCACAGCAGTCTATGGGGAAAACTGGAATCGTCTCTCAATGATTTTCACCTTTTCAAAGCACTTAATGATAATTTTAAACCGCATTTTTCAGGGCTTCATTTTTAGGCCGTATCAGAGACACTGGTATCATGGGGAATCATGTAGTTCAATTTTTTTTTTAAAACTGGAAACATTGTTATACGTTGCCTTTAAACGCAGTTTGATAATGAAGTTGCAATTCCACTATTTTTTTTTTGGGGGGGGGTGGGGTGTTTGGGGAGGGGTATATGCAGCCACTTACCTTATGCTTTCACAGAGCAGAAGCCATACGTTTTCTCGAGAGGGTGATTCCATTGTTTTCGCATAAGAAATATTGACATCAAATTGTAATGTATCAGTTGTCGGTAGTTCGAAAGCCATAATTCCCCCGTTTGAATCTCCAGAAATATCAGCCCCACTATCAGAACTGCATCTCTTTTCAGAGTTTTTGGTTAAATCCAAGTGAAATGTGTACCTTGATGGTTATATTTACTAGAATATCTAAGAATTTAATCGAAAGACAAGTGTAATTCCAAACAGTTACACTATTATGTAGTCATCATTCGCTGATCAATCTTGAAACTCCGAGTCGCTCAAATCACGCCACATCAAGCTCACATCACGCCGCTCTCGACTTCAGTTCTAGCCGTAGAGCGACTTATTTGTGTGGAAGATGGACAAAACAAGCCCCACAAATTAATTCTCACGGGAAGGATAAATAATTGAACAGTAATAACGCTATCAGCGCTGCAGAGTTATTTATTTTGTTTTGGACACGATATAACGCGGCATGTTCATTAGACCATCGAAGCTTTATGTCCTTGAATTAAAATTGTGATGGGTGGATTCCTGAGCAAGTAAACGAGTAATAGACAGCTCAGTGTCACATTGCATATCCCCAATAATCTAAATGTAACACTTGCATGACGTAACACGTTTAACTTTCACTTTCCCGCCATTACATTATCGTAACTGGAATGTCGCGACGGGTTGTCGGTTGCTTTTGCTGAAGTTTACTTGCAGCTGGGAAGACGGAATTATAACAGGTGGGACCTTGTTCTTTAATCACTTATACTATGTATGTGTTGAGTGATACTTAAACGCAGTCATTTATCTTAAGTTTGCACTTTTAAGAAATATAGGTTACCTGATTGTTCATGCTCGTAGTGTCTGTGATTCAAGATGATCATTGAAAAAACTGGAAATCAATGAGCGACCATTCCCGTTTTCTCCTATATAGCCTTTTATGTTAAAACATTTCACATGACAGGCTATGTCAACGTTTAAATGGGTCCAAGAATGACAACACTTAAGTACGGTCACTCTTTGTGGCTTAAACATTTGAGTTTTGGGCGTGTATTTCGCTAATAACAGTATAACTGTCTAAAGTTTTGTGTTCTAGGGTATTTTTTTTAACACTATCAGGCATTTCATATATGAAAGTTTCACAATTTTCTATTATGGCTACCATAATGTCTTAAATTAAGTAGACAACAATTGCGACCACCACATCTACATGTAATATTATAATTCTACATGTATTTTCTTTTGTACGTCACTTGTCATTATGGTAGCTTTACAGCAATGAATATACAGAAGTAAGCCCGGTTCCTCTATATAGAGTCCTAAGGCCCCCGCACACTATATGATCGGTTTATGATCCAAGATTGGAAGAAAGTGGAATGGCGATTAAAAATCTATGAGAACTCAAGATGACCGGATTCACCATGCCCATTTCTTCCTTAAACTAACTGTGTGTAGATCTAGGCTATTTTATACTCCACCTCAGTGGAAATGTATGCGTAACGTTATTCATGCATATCTTGCCAGTAGCAGCGTAACTTTCCAAACTTTTGTTTTCTAGGGTGTTTATTTGTCCATTTAAGCCCTGCTATGTAGCTCAGTTATCGCAGTTTGACATTTCTATGTGTATGTATGTATGTATGTATGTATGTAATGTATGTATGTACCGGTATGTATGTATGTATGTATGTATGTATGTATGTATGTATGTATGTATGTATGTATGTATGTATGTATGTAATATATGTATGTATGTAATGTATGTATGTATGTATGTATGTATGTAATATATGTATGTACGTATGTATGTATGTATGTATATGTATATGTATGTATGTGTGTATGTATGTATGTATGTATGTATTTTCGTCTTCTAAACAAAATAGCAGTGAATAGATAAATGTCATTTAAAGAAACGGCTGGATAGATCAAAACTTGTCTGTATCAGCCAAGTACAGCTGTTATTCAATGGGGGTCCAGTCAGATAATGAACATAACACCATAACGAAATAACAATGCTAAACCAGAAACAAAAGCAATACTAGACGAGACAAAGTAAAAATAAAAATAGATTAAATAGAATAATAGTATACAAAGCATTGGAGGGGCAAAGCATTGTGCATAAACAATACTCTGCCCCTCCAATGCTTTGTATTCCTGTAACCTGCCGACGCCCCTGCGTCCCGCATGTGTTTGAAACTCTGTGACAAAATATATAATGGTTATTGTGCGCTGATCAGACGATGTGTGAGTACTCCGAGAACTTGAAATCAATACGACACCATAAAATATGATAGATTAAACGCGTGATTGGTATTAATATATCTGCTTTGCAAATGCCACGGTAGTCACTTTACATCTGGCAGTCAATTGATTGACAACGGTTATCACGATGTATTTGGAGTTACTTTACATTTTCTTGCTCCTACAATCGGGGCACCGAGCGGATGGCCTTCAAAGAACCATGTAAGTTGTTGCTCGAAATTGTTTTATGGTTGTATTTACTATCGAAAAATAATAGCAGTCCTATTTTATCAAAATAATACAATGTCACCGAGATAATTTCTACCATGTGCATGTTTCAATGTGACCAGGCATCGTGAATATGCGAAATCATTACTTAACTTAATCAATCAGTTATGTATTCATTAATTTTTTTTTATTATTTATTATTTTACAACCAAGATTACATTTTACAGAAATTGAAGGTGTCAGAATTTGGTTAAACTGTTAAAGTGTCTATTTTTAACGTATTACTGTTTCAATTAATGTACAATTTACTGACCCGTTTATGCCTTTGAAAATTCAATTAATATCCATTTCATTTTCCAACCTCCCCCCCAAAAAAAAATGACGACAAACTTATCTCCTAAACATCAAACAATCAACATATTTGTTTTTCATTCAGTACTCTCTGATTTTTGCCAGATCAATTGTTAATCCATCTCGCTGTAATTACAGCGGCGACCGAAAGTATCGTCACGTTCCAAACGCGTTGACAGAAACGCGTTCCTTGAAACGATGTTCAAACGCGACGAAACGCAAATCCACCGTAGCAAATGCGTGCCTTGCGTTCATTGAAACGAAAATCGTTTCTGGGATCTCGTTTGCACGCGTTCGGAACATGACGACACTTTCGGTCGCCACTGTACAGCAAAACTCCAAAGACTTCGGGTGTGGGTTCTGATTGAGGTTAACAGGTCTGATGCAGTCCAGTTGTGTGGATCACTTCGTTGCAAGAGCAAGAACAGATTTTGCACAAACAACACGTGCAAACGTAGAATGATACCATTCTTTTCTTCCTCCCAGTTTTCTTTCTTTAGCATGTTATTCTTGTTTTTCGTCTCCTTCATTATCATGATCATCATTAACTT
>JZLH01S0417172.1:61370-72450 GCA_001188425.1 Eucidaris tribuloides
AAGGAGATAATTCCTTATGTGTATATGATACATTGTTGTTGTTGCGTTTATATCGCAATGGTTCGTCTTCGTATACTACAGGCGCACCGATAACATTACATACTTGTTACCAACAAATTTTTAGTGACTACAGCATGGTTAAACAGTGTATCTTTGCCGAGAACTCCGTCAAGGCAATATTTCAACTTTATTTCCCCTGTTTTATCATACCTTTCGAATTTTTCTTAACGACGTTTTCTGCTGTTCTTGCAGTAACAAATTAATTTAAATCGCCATCACCCCCACCGGCCCATCATCATCATCATCATTCATCAAATCATTCATCAACACCATCTTGCTCTGTTCACGTGTTCAAACAGATTTAGTTATTTGGCCACCGAAAAAGACGCTTACAGAGAGCATTCTTCTTCTGCTCTTTCACGTCTTCTACCTGTTCATGTTCCTCCGCGCATTCCCATTTACTTCAATTTTCTTCTTCCTTCTTCTTCTTCTCTTCTTCTCTTCCTCTTCTTCTTTCTTCCTTCTTCTTCTTCTTAGCTTTCTACCCCCTCCTCCTTCCTGCCTCCTGCTCCCCTTCTTCTTCTTCTCTTCCTGTCTTTCTCTCATCTTCTTTCTTCCTTGGCTTCTTTCTTCTTCTTACCTTCTTCTGCTTCTTTCAACTTCTCTTCTTTCTGCAATTTGGTCCTTTTCAGTTTTGAGAAGTGACGTTAACAACGAATAATTAATGAATTAACACGTGCTTATGCACTTATTCTAGGGCAAGTAGATATTTGGCCGGAATTGTTGTATGTATGCAAGAAGTGTTGATCGAGGTTAAGATTCCAAATACCACTTTCAAAACTCAACAGATAAAATGTATTTAGAAGAAGCGAGACACAAGAAGGCCGTAACCCTGCGACAATTTAAAAATGAGTCTTTTAATATAATCATAAAACTCATCAGCGCCGACATTTCCTAAGTGCATATTTTTGATATTGTTACGTCTTAATATCAGTAGGCTCTCTTGCTCATGAAAAGTGTCGCCGATATAAGTTTAATATGTTACCCAGCACCAATTCTAATGATTACAGATGGGTACAAACAGTATACTCTTTGGGCCAAGAGAACTCGCATCAAGCATTGATCAATTTACTTTTCCTACCTTTCTGCATTATACCTTCCGAAATTTTTCCCTTAACAACTAATTGTTCCTGCATGTAAGCAAATTATTATCAATAATCATCATCATATCAACATCATCCATCATCATCATCATCATCATCACATCATCATCATATATCCTAATCATCAACATCATCATGCGTCATCAATATCAGACATCATCATTATGTATCATCACTATCATCATCCATCAAACACCATTCTTATTCATGTTTGTGTTTTCTTCCAATGAGAAATTTGCTTTGTATTTGGCCCGAGCCCAGAAAAAAAAGGTAACTCTGTATTATCGTCATCAATCATCATGCATCATCATCAACATCATCATACGATCATCGATCTATCATCATCGATCATCATCAATCATCATCTATTCATCATCATCATGCAACACCATCTGCTCTTGTGTTATTCTATCATTAAGGAATTTGTAATTATTCCGCCTAAAAAAACTTACTCTTCATTTTTCTTCTCCTCTTTGTCACTTTTCTCCTTGATCATGTGTCCTGCTCCTTTCTATTTTGTCCTTGATTCTCTTCTTCTTCTTCTTGTTCGTTCTTCTTATTTTCTCTTCTTCTTCGTCTTCTTTTTTCTCTTCTTCTTCTTCTTCTTTTTTTCTTTCTTCTTCTTCTTTTTTCTTCTTCTTCTTCTCTTTTGTTTTTTTCAGAACTTCCTTCTTCTTCTTCTGTTCTGTATCATTCTGTTGGTCTGTTAACTTTCACCTCTGGGCATTTCCCTGCTGTTTCTCTTGTCTGCTCTGCTCCCCTCTTCTTCTTTCTTCTTGTTTCTCTGTCTCTCCAATTCTCCCGTCCTCTTTTCGAAATCAATTAAACTTTGTCATGAATTAATTTTATCTAATACTACTAATCTAACACTCATTCTAATATTTTGTCAGAGAATTGGTTGCATCATGTCTGAGATGATCGCAGGTTTAGGAGCTCTTAGATACCTCTTTCAAACCAGTATAAGAAAAGTATCAGATAATCGATCAGCGAGTAGGTTCTAACCCTCGGACAATTTATTATTTGAATAATAATAAGCCAATAATAATAGTACTTACTACTACTACTACTACTGAACTACTACTACTACTACTACTACTAGTAATAATAGTCGTTTATATGTCATTTCGTTGAATTTCCTAGTGCATAAATAGTTATTCTCAGAAGGTCTTCTGGGTTATCTCGTGTGATAAACTGAGGGTTATCGATACCAAGAACCTTTCAACTTGTTACCAGACATTTGCAGTAGATTAAGATGGTAATACGAATATTTTTTCTTTGCACAGAAGTGCCCGGTCAAGGCAAAAAGGCAATTATTTCCGTCTTTTCACCTACGTTTGACATTTACTGCGACTATGATTACTACTCGAGCTCACTTACGCATCCACTTTTCTACTCATCATCATTATAATGCCATCACACTTTCTTGTTCTTGTTTATATTTATCTCTTCAGTGAGAAATTTTTTGTAGTTTGCAGTAATAACTAACAGTGCGTTTTCGTCTACCCATCTTTCTCTTTCTTTTCTCCTCTCCTCTTCTCCTATCCCTTTTCCTTGTTTTCGTCTCCTTATCTTTTTTTAAAATCTTGGCCCCTTGCGCTTGTTTTACCTCTGCATTTTCTGGTCTTCCTCTTGCTCCTGCTCCTGTACCGTCTCTACGTCTTCTTTCTATATGCATTTTTTTCTTTCCCTTCCAATTCTTCCGCCTGTCTATTAATGAATTATGTAGCCCATAATAATTCATAAAAAAAACAATAACTACGTGCTTACTTCACATCCATTCTAGAAGTGGCTATTTTGGCGACGGAATTGTTGCAATGTTGAAGGAAATACGATATTTTAGGATTTAAATTAAACGCTTTTCAAAACAAATACATAAAAATACAAGCAATAAAGTAGGCCTAACCATGTAACAACTTAAAGTTGATTTGGAAAAACTAATCATAATAGTCATTGCATGAATTTCAATTTGTATATATTGTAAATTATTTTTGCATTTAAATCCTGGTTGTGTTGCCATGACGTTTGTCACGCCACCAAGACATTCTGATATAGTTAACAGGCAGTTTGGCAATGATTACAGATTGGTATAATCGTTTATCTTTGCTAGAGAAACTCCATCAATGCGAATAGGCATAGTTTATTTCATCTTTTCCACGAGTCGTTTGAAATTTTCCATGACGATCTCTGATACTTGTACCTTCATTATCAGCTGCAATCAATCGATTATTATCATAAGTACTATCATTACCGTCTCAATTTATGTACATATTTGTTAAACATTGTAATTTACTTGTCAAAAATGCATTCTGCATTAATCTTTATTTGCCACGAAAACAACAAAACAAAAATAAAGTGTATTTCTCTTCTCATCCTTTCTGCCTTTTCTCACCCGTCCTCTTCCTCTTTCCTCTTTTTCTTGCTCCTCTCCTCTATCCTCTCTCTCTTTCTTTCTAAATTGATACTTCTTCTTTCCCTCATTCTTCCCCCTCTTTTTAATCAATTATGTAGACTTTAATTAGTTCATAAACAAAATAATAACCTACGTGTTACCGCACTCATCTCTAAAAGTGGAATATTGTTGCAGGGAAATTGTGCAGATGTGTTTTCGGGAATTAATGCGAGGTCTTAAGATAGTAAATTACTTTATTTCAAACACAAAAACATGAACAATTATTTTGAGTAAGCAACACAATAGCCTAACACTACACAATTTAAAAATGAGTTTGAATATTAAAATAAGTATTCATTGTGTCAATTTACCGTGTAATATCTTGTTATTGTCTCATTTATATCTGCGCTGGCTGTTTTAGTCATAAACGAGTGCACCTCAACCAAGATTGTTAATATAGTTACCGAGCAAGTTTGGCAATGATACGGATTTGGTATAAATGATTTGACCTTTGGCAGAGAACTTAATCAAGAATGGGAGAATTTTTTCAGTCTTTTCATTACGTTCTGAAATTTAGCTTTCACGATACTATTATTCACTTGTGACCTTACATCATCTACATCTATCATTATCAAATGAATATTATTACCATAACTTGACCGTGTCATAATTTTCCGTCAAGTAAAGATTGTATGTACTTGCCACCCAAAATGCAGGGGTATTTTCTTCCTTGTATTTTTCCTGCTTGCCTACTTCGCCCGTTCTCTCCTTTCCTACTCTCCTCTCTCCTCCTCCTCGCTCCTTCTTCTTCTTCTCTTCTTATTCTTCTTCTTCTTCTTCTTCTTCTTCCTTGACTTCTTCTTCTTCTTCTTCTCTTCTCTTCTTCTAATTAATAATATATAATAATATTCATTCTTAAAGTGGTTATTTTGTAGAGAATTGTTGCAGATAATGCCCGACGATGGTGCAATGTTTTAGGCTTTTTCAATTACCGTCTTTCAAAACCAATAAGTGAAAAAGTGTAAGTGACTACAATATGGCCTTAATTGGACAACTTAAAATCAGTTGGAAAATAATCATAAGGTCCCATTTCGTGCAAATTATTATTGTTTACGTTTACATCCCTGTGTGTCCTTGGTCATAACATGTTCACTGATACCAGAAATCTGAACTTTTGTTTATCAGCAAAATTTGGCAATAATTACAGACTATAAACACTACACATAAAAGGTAAGTTCCCCCTGATTCAAAATGCTGTATTCTTTTTAACGAAATAATTTTGAGCATAATAATTCAATAAAGGAGTGTTCTGGGACTCATGCCTAACATCTGTCGTGGAAATGTGATCGATCTCGTCAAGTTATGCTGAGTGGAGCACCTATTAAAGGTAAAAAGTCACTTTTCAAAAGTCACAAGGGTTATTTGGGGGGGATTCTGTGCAGATTCTGACACATCTGTTCTGGTGATGATTAAGACGGCCAGTCCATGGTTATCATCTATCGTTTGACGAGCGCCTTACACCTCCCTGACACTTTTGCATATTTTACGGGTCGCCAAGGTGAAGCTCAATTAAAAATGTCCGTCCCTTCCTGAATTTTGAAATTGTAAAATCGCATTAAGTTATTGAAAAAATGAAATCCATATTTCATCAATACAATGTTTTCTTTTACATATTGTAAATGAACATGAAGGGTTGTATACCCATGTCATGGTTGAGTGAACACCACTTATCAAAAAGCAAACAATTCCATTATTTACACATTATTTTGGCGATAAGAGACAATCCTGTGACTTTTGAAAAGTGACATTTTTGCCTTTAATGCATGCTCACTCATGGCATGACTGGACAGATCAGTTCGCATTTTCACTACAGAATTTAGTCAATGAGTGTAAAAAACACCCTTGCTAAACTTGTTTTTGCTCAATTGCTTCGTTAAAAAAGTTATGTATATCTTTGAATTAAGGGGAACTTACTTTTTGTGTAGTGTTATGTCACTGATACCCAGAAATCTGAACTTTGTTATCAGCAAAATTGGCAATGATTACAGACTAATAGTTTACCTTTGCATAGAACTCCATCAAGCAATAGGAAATTTTATTTCCTCCTTTTTATATACGTTTCGAAATTGTTCGTAACGACTGCTGTTACTACCTGTACAGTATTATTATCGCCATAATCCTCCTCCTCCTCCTCCTCCTCCTCCTCCTCCTCCTCCTCCTCCTCCTCATAATCATCATGATTATCATCATCATCATCATCATTATCATCATCATCATCATCATCATCATCATCATCATCATCATTATCATCATTATCGTCATCATTATTATGATTATCGACACCATCTTGCTTTTGTTTATATTCTCCTTCAATAAGGAATTTATAGTTATCTAAAAGAAAAAACCCACGCTGTATTTCTTCTTCTTCTTCTCCTCTTTCTCCCTTTTCTCCCTGTCCTGTTCCTCCTTCCGTCCCACTTTTCTTCGCTTTCTTCTTCTTTTTGTTCGACGTCTTCTTCCTTCTCTGCCAATTTTGTCTTTTCTTTTAATACATGACGTTGGCACAAATAATTAATAAAAAATGAATAAATACGCGATTACTGTACTCATTCTAGAAGTAGATATTTTGCAGAGAATTGTTGCAACGTTGCAGAAGTTGATGCGAGGTTTTAGAATTCGAATACTCTTTTCAAAACCAATACATAAAAAGTATATTGAGAAGTGACATAAGAATGCCTAACACTGGATAATTTAAAATGAGTTTTCATAATAATCATAATAGCAATTTCATCGAATTTTCTACGTGAATATATTGTGCATATTGTATTGCTATTCTCAGGTCTATGACTGGGGTTATCTCGGTCATAAACAGGGTTATCGATATCAAGAAATTTTAACGTAGTTACGAGCAACATTGGCAGTGATTACAGATTGGTATAAATATTACATCTTTGCAGAGAACTCCATCAGGCAATAGGCAATTTATTTCCTTCTTTTCACATACGTTTCGAAGGTTTTCTTAACGACTGCTGTTACAACTTGCAGGTCACAATCATTTCCATTTTCATCCTCATCCTCATCAACGCCATCGTCACTATTGTCATCACTATCATTATCAACATCATATTGTTCCTTTTAATATTTTCCTGTAATGAGAAATTTCTTTGTGTTTGGTAGAAAAATTAACACTGTATTTCCTCTCTTTCACCCTTTCTCCCCGTCCTCTCCCTCCTTCGCCTTTTTTCTGGTATTTCTTCTTCTTCTACTCTTTTTTCTTGGCTTTCTATTTTTACCCCAGCATTTTCTGGTTTTCCTTCTGCTCCTACCCCTCTTCTCTCTCTTCTTTCGTCTCCTTCTAGTAGAAAGCTTCTACTTCAGCGACTTCTTTTTTCTCTGCTAATTCTTCCTCCTCTTTTTAATCAAATATGACCATCATTATTATAATCAGCACCATCTTGTTTTTGTATATATTTTCCTTCAATGATACATTTCTTTGTATTTGCCAGAAAAAACTAACATTATAATTCTTTTTCTCATCTTTCTCTCTTTTTTTCTCCCTGTCCTCTTCCTCCTTCCCGTTTTCTTTGTTTTTCTTCTTCTGCATCTTCTTCTCATACTTTTATTTGACCTTCTATTTTTACCTCTGCATTTCTTGGTCTTGCTCCAGCTCCTGCTCCTCTACTCTTTCTATTTTCTTCTTCTTCTATGACTTCTTTTTTTACTCTATGGCAAAATCTTCTTCCTGTTTTTAATTAATTATATAGGCATAATTAATTCATAAAACATGAATAAGTACGTGCTATCTGCACTCATTCTAGATGTAGATACTTTGCAGAAAATTGTTGCAAAGTTGCAGAAGAAGGTGCAAAGAATAAGATTTTAAATACTTCTTTCAAAACTAGTACGTGACAAGCGTATATACAAGCGACACTATTATTAAGTCTAATACCGGAGAACTTAAATTTTGTTACAAATAGATTATACAGTAATTTCGTGAATTTCATATGTGCATATATTGTTATCATAATGTTTACATCCGTGCATGGTTATCATGGTCATTAACAGTGTCACCGATACCACGAAATGTTAACATTGTTACCAGCAATATCGGCAATGATAATAGATTGGTATAAAAGTATATCTTTGCAGAGAACTCAATTAGGCAATAGGCAATTTATTTCCTTCTTTTCATATACCTTTTGAAATATTTCTGAACGACTGGTGTTATTGTTTGTACCTCAATATTAGCGTCATTATCATCATCATCATCATCATCATCATCATCACCATCGTCGTCGTCGTCATCGTCTTCATCATCGTTATTATTATCAACATCATCGTGCTCTTGTTTTTATCTCTCACTAAGAAATCTGTAGCTATTTGTCAAGAAACCCTATACTGTATTTCTTCTTCTTCCCACTTTCTCCCTGTCCTGTTCCTGTTCCCCCTTCCCTTTTCCTTCATTAATCTTCTTCTTTTTCTTCAACGTCTTCGTTTTAATTAATTATGTAGACATAATTAATTCATATATATAAAAAAAAGAATAACTATATGCTTACTGCACCCATTTCAGACGTGGCTATATTGCTGAGAATTGTTGCAACGTTGGGCGGAGAAGATGGTGCGATGTTTATGATTTCAATTACCTCTTTCAAAAGCAATATCGTAAAAAGTATAAGCGACAGAAGTAGGCCTAACACTAGGCAATTTAAAATGTATATATACTGCTTTTGTTATTGTTGCGTTATATCCGTTGTTGTCTCCGTCAGTAACAGTGTCACCGATACCCAGAAATTTCAACATTATTACCAACAAAATTGGCAATGATTACACATTGGCATCAATATTTAACCTTTTTAGATATTCCATCAAGCAAAGCGCCATTTAGTTCCTTCTTTTCACATACGTTTCGAAATTTTACTTAACGACTGCTGTTACAAGTTGCAGGTCACTATCATTACCACCATCATCGTCGTCGTCATCATCATCATCATCATCATCATCATCATCATCATCATCATCATCATCGTCATCATTATCAAGACTACCATCATTATTATCATTATTATCATCACTATCATCATCAACACCATCTTATTCTTGTTTATTTTTTCTTCAATGAGAAATTTCTTTGTATTAGCCCGATGTCAAAAAAAAGTAACACTGTATTTCTTCTCATCTTACACCCTTTTCTCCACGTCCTCTTCCTCCTTCCCCCTTCTCTTTTTCTTGTATGTCTTCTTCATCTCCTTTTTTCTTGCTGTTCTGTTTTTACCTCTGCATTCTCTGGTCTCCTTCCTGCTCCTCTTCCTCTCATCTCTCTTCTTACTTCTACTTTTAGGACTTCTTCTTTCCCTGCCAAATTTTCCTCCTCTTTTTGACTAATTATGTATGCATAATTAATTCCTAAACAAAAATGAATAACTACTGGCTTACTGCACTTATTCTAGCGGTGGATATTTTGCAGGGAATTGTTGCAATGTTGCAGAAGCTAATGTCAGGCTTAAGATCTTAAATACTTATTTCAAAACAAAACGTGAAAAGTATTTAGATAAGCAACACAAGTAGGCCTGACACTACACAATTTCTACACAATTTAAAATGAGTTTGAATAATAATAATAGTATTCATTTTGTCAAATTTACTATGTACATATCTTGTTATTGTTACGTTTATATCCCTGGCTGTTTTGGTCATAAACAGTGCCACCCACACCAAGAAATGTTAATATAGTTACCAGCAAGTTTGGCAATAACTACGGATTGGTTTAAATGATTTATCTTTGCAGAGAACTCGATCAAGGAATAGGATATTTATTTCAGTCTTTTCAAATACGTTTTGATCATCATGATTATCATCATCATCATCATCATCATCATCATCATCATCATCATCATCATTATCATCATTATCGTCATCATTATTATGATTATCGACACCATCTTGCTTTTGTTTATATTCTCCTTCAACAAGGAATTTATAGTTATCTAAAAAACAAAAAACCTCACGCTGTATTTCTTCTTCTCATCCTCTTTTCCCTTTTCTCCCTGTCCTATTCCTCCTCCTTCTCACTTTTATTCGCCTTCTTCTTCGTTTTTTTCGACGTCTTTGTCCGTCTATGCCAATTTTGTGTTTTCTTTTAATACATTACGTTGGCACGAATAATTCATTAAAAAATGAATAAATCCGTGATTACCGCACTCATTCCAGAAGTAGATATTTTGCAGAGAATTGTTGCAATGTTGCAGAAGTTGATGCGAGGTTTAAGAATTCGAATATTTCTTTCAAAGCCAATACATGAAAAATATATTGAGAAGTGACATAAGAATGCCTAACACTGGATAATTTAAAATGAGTTTTCATAATAATCATAATAGTAATTTCATCGAATTTTCTACGTGAATATATTGTGCATATTGTATTGCTATTCTCAGGTCTATGACCGGGTTATCTCGGTCATAAACAGTGTTATCGATACCAAGAAATTTTAACGTAGTTACGAGCAAAATTGGCAGTGATTACAGATTGGTATAAATATTACATCTTTGCAGAGAACTCCATCAGGCAATAGGCAATTTATTTCCTTCTTTTCACATATGTTTCGAAATTTTACTTAACGGCTGCTGTTACAACTTGCAGGTCACAATCATTTCCATATTCATCCTCATCCTCATCAACGCCATCGTTATTATTGTCATCCCTATCGTTATCAACATCATATTGTTCCTTTTAATATTTTGCTGTAATGAGAAATTTCTTTTTATTTGGTAGAAAAAATTAACACTGTATTTCCTGTTATCTTTCACCCTTTCTCCCAGTCCTCTCCCTCCTTCACTTTTTCCTTGTATTTCTTCTTCTTCATTATCTTCTTCTTTTACTATTTTTACCAACAAGATTGGCAAGGACTACAAATTGGTATCAATACTGTATCGTTGCAGGAACTCCATTAGGCAATGAGCAATTTATTTCCCTCTTTTCATGTACCTTTCGAAATATTTCTTAACAACTGGTGTTACTGCCTGTACCTCCTCATCATCATCGTCGTCGTAGTCGTCGTCGTCGTCATCATCATCATCATCATCATCATCATCATCATCATAATTTTCATCATCATCATTCTCCTCGTCATTATCATTATCAACACCATCGTGCTCTAATTAATGTTCTCCTTCAATAAAAAAATGTAGTTATTTGCCAAAACCCCTACACTGTATGTCTTCTTTTCGTTGTTTTTTCTCGTTTCTTCATGTTTTGTTCCTCCCCCTCCCCTCTTCCTTCATTTTTCTTCTTCCTTTTGTTCGACATCTTCTTCTTTCCCTGCCAATTCTTCCTCTCCTTTTAAAGTACTTATGTAGGTATAATTAATTCATAGAAAATGAATAACTACGTGCTTACTGCACTCATTCTATAGAAGTGCCTATTTTGCAGACAATTCTTGCAATGTTGCAGAAGATGGTAAGATGTTTAGAATTTCATTTACCCCTTTCAAAATCAATACATGAAAAGTGTTAAGCGACACAAGTAGGCC